>JAGXCT010037138.1:48488-63565 GCA_022495035.1 Philopotamus ludificatus | reverse complement strand
GCTAAAAGCAGACAATCGCTTATTACAGAATTTTTAAAGGCTAAATCCAAAAATATCCCAAGAGTCCTATGATGATGAAATAAATAATACCAACTAACATCGATATTTTTTTGGAACGCAAACCCTAATTTTTAACTGTATAATACGAATTTGTATTACACGGCGTTTTTGTGGAACCATATGACCGTGTTATACGAGGCTAGGTGTATTTATTGTAAGTTGTTTGCTGAATTTTATAGACACGTGCCATTTTCTTCGCAGGCAGTCCCAAGCCACTGCAGTCATATCCAGTGTCAGGATTCGTCAGATATCCGCTATAAAGCACGGGGCCTGTTGTTTGCTCTGGTCTACGGATCGATAAATGTACCGCAATGCCGTGGAGCTGGTCACGCAATCCCAGGCTACTGTACCTAACAACCTTCAAATTTTATTCGGGTCGCGCTTAGCCATCGGCACTGTAATTATTGTACTCATGAATATATTTTTTATTCATTAAAGCATAAAATAAAATACGCTTTTTGAAAATTTATCGCCGGGGCTGACGTCATGCAATAGGGCTGTTAGCTGGGCATTCATCATGTCGCTGCTAATCCAAGGTAGAAGCGGAAAAAGTGCTTTTTCCCTAATTTTCCGCCATTATCCAGCTACGTATTCAAATATTACATCCAATTTATCATTGAGGCGTGGAATTTTTCAATTTTTCGTAAAAACCATGTTAATTTGAATAAAAAATATAGAATAGAGAGACAAGATCTGCGATAATTAAAATATGTTAGCAAAGTGATAATTTAAAAACAAATTATTTCATTTAAATCTTGAACGTACTAATACATATTAATATTAACTGAAAACTAGACTGAGAAATTAAAACATTTATTTATTAAAGATTATTGGAAAACATTAGTTATGCCAGTTACGATAACGTGAAATATACAATTAAATTTAAATGATTTAATATCTTAACCAATTACTAGTTTAATACCGTTAGTTTTAATAATCTTATTTAATAAACAATAAATGTTAACGATCACATCCATGTTGTTTTATGGCTATATCTATTAAAGTATTATAACAGCTGTAGCAATTGTTTTCTTATATCTTCATAAGGTACTTCGTATTATATCCCATTATATTACTGAAACGTTGTTTGTAGTACTTACAATTGTTATTATTAATATTGAATTTGCTAATATATTTTTTTTAAATAAAATGAGCTCAAAATAGAAAAAAAAAACTAAATTTAAACAGGCTGTGACGATCGCGATTAATATAAATCCTACATCTCATAAACCTTTTGTATTTGTTTAAACAAGTCATTGGGCTTTATTGTCCACGATTGCGAAAACATATAAAAACAACAACATTCGCTTCTGTTACCACGGGCGCGGTGTTTTTCTCGTTCGCATCCGGTACGATGTGGCGAGTGCGAGTGAAACGTACTAGTGACACGTGCTGCGAGAACTCAGTCGGCGACGTGTATTCGCGCGTATCATTTACGCTTCATATTGATTACTTAAAAAAAATCTAAAATATCAACCAAATTAAAAAGCATATCATAAACAATTATTTTTATTCTTAGAATAATCCATTTTAAAAAAAATGTCAAGGTATCGATTGTTTTTGAGCCGCCGTGACGGATCGGTTAACTAATTGTTCAGCATACTAAAAAACAGGTTATTTCTTTGCTATATTGCTTATTATAAGATACAATATATAATTTTATTTTTTAGTGTCTTTAAAATATGTTTTACATAGATAAATCAACGTTATCTAATCGAAATAAAATCGTCACTAATCACTGTATTTACTTATATTTCTAATGCGTAAAATGATTATTGAATTATCCGTCATTTATACTGTAAGATATAGGTTAGGTATGCACGTCAAACTGATAAACTAACGCCGCGTTGTTGACAGTAGTCCTAACGGTATGAATATCGACCAGTTCGATTTTGCCTCGCGATGAAATTATTTAAAAACTTGATTTTTAAATGAAGAGTTTTAACAAATTTCTATTTGATTAAGATTTGATTTTATGATACATCCAATTGCTTATTTATATTTTTTTAAATAATCATGATCAGCGCCCAACAGAGGGGGATAGGAGGATAGGTGGATATTTACAACTCAATGTTAGGCAAAAAGTTAGGGGAAGGCAATTTTAAAACTTCCCTTACAATTACAATTAGGAAAAAAAATTCAATGATAAATATTTATAATACTATTTTATTTTAAGTGAAATTTAAAAATTAATTAACGAATATATGCCTTAGGTAATTGTTTCCAACAATTGGAACATGTTTTTACCATCCGACTGCAAATAACATCGGCTATTGGAATACTAATGAGTCTTATCATCTGTTCGTTTATGGAAATAACAATGTTTTAACATTGTCAGCGTTTTTTTTTACAACACGTAAAATGTTAACTGGTTAATTTAAATTATTATTTTTTAATCAACAGGTGGCGTATAAGAATGGAAGGTGAGGAGGAGGAATGGAGTGATGAGGAGGTGTGTGTTTGGGTCGGAGGAAGGCGACGATGGGTTAGTGGAGTGCGTAGCGACACTACATGCGCTGATCTAGTCAAGGCTTTACTCTTACACACACCTCCCAGCCCACAGAGAGGTAAATAATATATATAAACTAACAAATCTATTGTTATCAACCGTATTAATTTAATTATTATTTATTTAGAGAATGGAGGCGGTGGCGCTGGTGAATCGGGAGCAGCAGGTAGATCTTTGGAAGAAGAATGGGTGATAACCGAAAGATGGCGGAGTGTCGAACAACCACTCGCACCGAACGCTACAATACTGGATATTTGGAATGCATGGGGAGATGCACAATCAGAGGTATGCTTTATTTTGCATATAATTTCATAAACAATAGTATAATTCGTGTATATAATTTTTATTTTATTGCAGATTCGCTTTAGTTTACGATATGTTGAGAGTTCGGGGGATTCAGGATGTGGAAGTCCACCGTCACGCTCTCCGGTTTCGGCGCGGCGGCGTCGAACTCGTCATACTCGACTTCTACCCGGACTTTTGCGAGCGCAAGGAGATACGTTACATCACCAAGCTAACAAACTTAGGTATGTATTATATGATATACGTAATAATTATATGAATGTATTATTTAACAATGTAATGCAGTTACGAATCTCATTTTAGGGATCAGGATAGGCAAATCAATCATCTCGAAGAACAGGCACACAAAACTAGAATGGCAAAACATGGTCCTAATTATTTATTAGAAAGTTATTTACGCGATATTGCAAAATATCAAGAAGCTTCTAATAAAAAAGCTGATAATAAAGAATGCAATGAAAAAGAAATGGACGAAAGAAAAGTCGAAGATACAAATACTTTAATTAAATCTGTTAACGAAGTAAATGATAATCAGGCTCGGAGTAGTGAAGCGACTGATAGTCCAGCAGGTAATAGTGATAGCGGAGTAGGTGTGAGTGGAAGTCCACAAAGACCGGCAAAAAGAAGATCCAGAGGGCGACATCTCTTGAGGGAGCATTATTTGACTAAAGAATTAGCAGATATTTGCCAAATTAACGCCAACAGGCTAGTGCCTACAAAGCCGGATGATAATTCTGAAAATTCAGCTGATGAATTGTGCAGAGTACAGCAACAAATAGATACTTTAGAAAAATTGGCAATAATCAATAAACGTCTGCAGAGAGAGGAGGAGTTAATGGTGAGGCTAGGTGCTAAATTAAGAAGATATTTAAGTGAAGATCATATTAGTTATATAGAAAACGAAGAACAAATCACAGATATGCTCAGTAATATAAGAAAACAAATGGAAGATAGTTCAAAAGAAATCGAGATGACTGCGATTGAAATGGAAAAGACATCGGATCAACTCGAGAAAAGAAAACAGCAGTTGGAAGACTTGTGCAAGGAGTTAGACAAAGAGGAGGAAGAGTCTCAGTCGCTAGAAATCAAATTGAGCCAGTTGAGCGCAATAGAAACCGAGGAGCAATATGCCCAGATCACAAAAGATCAATATTATTTCGGGAACGTGCAATGCAATCCGACAATAGATTTAAATAAAAATTCGTATGTAGATATTAATTACAATTATAATTTACCTAATTACCCACTCGATACCTTAGTATGATCTCTAGGACGATTAATGTAAATTAGTAATACCGAACATCGATTTTAATTTTATTTGTAAATATAGAAGAATTAATATTTTTGTATATATACCAATAATGAGGATTTCGTATAGTGCGTGGAATCCAAAAATATTTTATTATCAAACACGAGAGAGAGATATACAAATACAAAATTTATTAACAATACTTTTTTAAATAATTTACGAGTATTATATTATTAAAGTAAATTTTAATTAAAAATAGCTCAAATTAGTGATACGTATAAAACAACGAAAACATATATGTTTGTTTATGACTGCCAAATTTTATATAATTCAAAATATGTATCCGGATAATATTAAGTGTACTCTTGATTACGTCAAGACTGCATTATTTTAATAAAAAGCACGACTTACGATGATAAATAACGTTAAATAACGAATTACACATTTTATACAATAATTTTTCATAAAATGTTGATGTCAACACTTTCGGAGCCAGATTAATGTTTCCTTAAAATAAATATAAATATATAATTGTACGCAGTGGCGGATTTTCTATTAGGCGCATAAGGGGCGTGCCTGGGGCCCCCATTAATTCAGGGGCCTCAAAATTATTTTTTTCATAACAAAATTATTCATAATTTAGCAGTATTCGCTTAGCCTATGCCAAGGGCTGTAGCCCTATAGGGGGACACATTCTTTTTCTGAGAATAAAACATATTTATAACATCGAGATCGCTAATATCGATCACCGAAAAGCTAATAAAAAAGAAGAGAGAAAAAGTAATAAAAATTAAGTATTTTTTTTCTTTCTGTATTTTTACATAAATTGAAGTGAAATAAACTATGTATCTAAAAGATTGCAAATTGAGTAAAAAAACATGCGCATAGAATGCATATTATAGGGTGTAGGGGTAGTGAAAAATTTTGAGGGGGGCCTCAAACTTGAATTTAGTCTGGGGCCTCATGAGTGCTAAATCCTGTATTATAATTTTAAAGGAACTTTTTAGCTAAACGCATTATTATAATATCAAAATCATGAAACTTTAAACATGGCACCGAAAGCGTTGGCAATTTTTATAAAAAAAAAAATTTCGATTTATACCAGAAATAATAAAATTGGTGCTAGATTTGATATTTACCAAAATATCATATACACAATTTGCAGATGCCAAATCTTTATAATGTATGCAATACTACCCATTAGTGATAAAAATATTTGTATGTATTATATTTGTGTAAATGCTGCAACGAATCGAGATTCAACGAATATTTATTTAATGTTAGTGTATTTTTGATAAAAAAAAATATATCAAATATGTAGAAATTCTTTGTTACGAAAAGATACAATAGATTAATATTTTTATACAAAATTATTTGATATTAAAATTTGTTATAAATGAAATATATTTTTACAAAGTTGAAAATTTTATTTATTAATTTTCCATACACATTTAAAAAATAATGATTGAACATTGGAACTCATTATATGTGGCCGGCAATATTATATTTGATCTTAAATTCTGATAAATGAATATTTAAATTTAAGATGTTTAATACTGCCGGCCACGTAAACCTTTACGATATACAAAAAGGTAAGGATTCTTACTTAGAAGCTGAAATGTTATTATATAGAATATGATGGAGTGCAGATGACAGAATATAGAATTAACAAGTATTAAAATGCTTTCTTCGGATATATCGTTGTTTTTCGATATCTCCTTTAATCTGTCTTCAATATTTATTCCGTGTCCATTGGCGTCTGAAAAAATATTATATTTAATAATAATTAATAATATAACAAATAGTTATTTATGTACATACTAGTAATGGCTACGCTAAAGATTACACTCTCATTAATGAAATTTATTATTGAACTGTAGCAGTTATTCAACCATGCGTGAGATGATTTCCTGCACTCTAATTTGAATTTAAGCCCTTAAGCGGGATCTAGTGGCATCATCGATGATCAGTAGCGCTACTATGCCAAGGCGTCCCGCTGGTGGCCAACCCCTGTCTCTCTGAGCGGTCGTAACGTTAAGACGTTCCAGCATTTCTCTCCGGTAAAATGTAGCCGCCATTGGCCACGCGCTATAGACCCTGCAGATCCTCAGGCACCAGACTCATACTGTGACTCCAGTGGGACACATGCAGGGAGATTACCAGGAGACCCTGTGGAACTACATGGGGAAACTTCCCTATCACTATCGTCTACGAGCGATGACCAGCCCCCGCAAGTCTCATGTCTGTGCTTGTGGCCATGATCATCAACGGACGATGGATTGACAATCATTTCCGATTTTTATTATACCGTCTATATAAAACTTGTGAACTCTGCGCCTAACCTATAATCTGTCAATGAGATTGTTTTTGTGAATAAATGTGTGTTCTCTTAACTGTGTTTGAATTTCTATCACCGGCGAGAGTAAAGGCTCGCCATAGTCCAAGTCATGAACTCTTCTATTTTTTGGTAATTTTTTACTGCATTTTTTGTACCTTTACAGAACTGAGATTAATTTTCTTTTGTATAAGATAGATAAACGACTTGGTGTGAAAAAGTCTTATGATAGATGCAATCTTGCTAACTTGACAATGAAGTTACCAAGGTAGCAAGATTTCTGGAAAATCTTCCGCTATGAAACTGTTTCTTACTAAAAAAAAAACTGTAGATATGAATAGGGTAAAAGGCTTCAAAATTCAGTTGCTGATGACTGGAAAGAGTTTTACTTTTTATCGAAAGTAAATTTTGTTTAGTTTAGGAAACGTACAGCTGGTCAAATAGTAAAAGTCTATCATCCGATATAATCGAAAGATAGTCAACGATTTTTTGCATTAAACACTAGATTCCACTCTATAGAAAAATGTTCACACTTTAAGCTCAAGTAGCCGGTATATTCCTAACTCATAATAGTTTTTATACTTTATTTTGTTCTAAATAGTGCCTTCAACAAAATACTCTCGGAAAAACCAGAATATAATATACCTTCCATGGGCAATTATTTATAAATAAAATTAAGAAACTCAAGATTATGATAACTATAGAATATCTTAAACCTTTAACCATTATAGTCATCCCAGTGTGACAACTTTGCTTTACGATGCTGGAAATTTTGTGTAAAGTTATTTGGATAGGAATGCATTCATTTGATCCATGGGAATATCGAGAACCCATAAATTTTGTTGGTAAATTTGAGTTTTAACCTTTAAGCGCCCGTGTGCCGTGCGCAACAGAGTCAGGCCACTGCCCAAGCAATTCTTTGTGCGAGAAATTGCGTGACCTGTAACTGTAATCTGATTGGAAATTCCCAGTGTAATCCGATTGCAAAATGTTCCATAATTATTGGTCCCGCACGGGTCCATAGGGCATTGAACGACGCAAATCTGCGGTCCCGTGCGGGACCACTGGGCGTTTAAAGGTTACATTTTTGCATTTATTAATTTATTTGCGTATAATTTTGTACAATTTCAGACAAATTGATGGCAAGAATGATATCAAATATGAAATATTAAGGAGATATATGAATATTAATTTCACTTCTTCTGCAAGTTTTCTATCCCCTTTTTATAAAAACTAGATGGTTTCGACTGAAAATACTAATCCAAACGAATTTTTAATCTACATTTTAAAATTCTTTGTTTTTTAATGAATGCTCTAAAGATTGAAATAGGTAGTAAACAGAAGTGCTGTCAGAAGGGCTGATGAATATAGATGTTTGCAAGAAAAAATAAAACAACTAAGTTGTGATTTCCTATTACGTTTTCGTTTTTGTTTTTGAGCGTGTCTTATTGTCGACAGTAAATTTCGCCAGTTATTCCTTACATATAAACATTAAATCTTGAAAAACTGATTCGTCACGGCGGCTCAAACCAACTGCGTCGTCCGAAAGGGGTTTGGGGTCTATTTAATATGGAAAATAGACCCCAAGCATTAAGTCAAGATATTGATGAAGAAATCACCAATATCTAGACTTTTTTTTTTTAATAGGTTTTTCTAAGAGTAAAACAAGGTATTTATGATATGATTCATAACTTAGTGGATATATTGGATTTTTAACTAATTAATATTACGCGCATATGAGAAGCGCACTCGGCGATGTTGTCCTGCAGACTGAGGACACGTCGCCGGTAGACCAACCGCCAAATTTTCGCAGAAGCAAATATTCTTTTTTATTAAATAGACATTTTTTAGACAAATTCAAAAATTTAGTGACATGTAGGATTTATATTAACACATTACAGTCCGTTAATAAATAAATACAAGGCAAATATACTACTAAAAATAACCATCTAGTAGTGAAAAGATAAATTAATTTCAGGCGCGGGTAGGTGACTCACATATTGAATATCGTATAATATTCCCGATTTCTACGAAAACATTGGTAAAAATTTGCATGAAATTAGCAGACCGTAATGTGTTAAGAGGTATTTGAGAAAAATCAAAAACTTGGGATACCAAATGGACCCAACTCCATCAGCATGGCAAAAATAAAAACCAATATATTTGCTTTTGTTGCCACGGGTGCGATGTTTTTTCTCGCCAGCATCCAGTATGATGTGCCAAGTGCGAGTGAAACATACTAGTGACACGTGGAGCGAGAACGCAGTATGTGGCGAGACATCACTAAGCGCGCATATCATTTACGTATCATATTGATTAGTTAAAAATCCAAAATATTGATCAAATTATGAAGCATATTATGAATAAAAAAATTTATTCTTAGAACAATCCATTTTTAACAAAAAATATCAAGTTATTGATGTAAAATTTATCAATATCTCGACTTGAAATGGGGTCTCATATAGACCCCCTTTGGACGACTCGTTGTTTTCGAGCCGCCTTTTATTTACTTACTGTGGTCTTGTCCAGAACATATCCCCTGTGATCGATGGGGTTTACCTATGTGTATATGTGCATCTTATCGTTTTTTGCATTATTTTGGAAAGTAACACTGTATCTCTACTCAGTATAATTTTCCAGCTATGAGATTTAATTGATATTTTCAAATTTAACTTACATCCTCGTCCCCCTGCTGGGCATCATCGCTGACCTTTTCAAGAGTAATATCCTCATCAGCATCAGCAGGACGATCTTCGCCTTCGAGTAAAGTCAAATACTTTTCACTTTCCTTTTCTGTTAAAATTCTGAATGGACAATCTTTACCAACAACGCCGATTGACATATTCTGAAACACCATTATTGTAATTAAATTATAGCCCAATAATTAATAAATATATATAATAAAAAATATATACCTTGATTGTAAGCTCCAAATCATTAGGCAAAGTATCACGAAGAGCACGTAAACCGTGGGTGATCAACTTATCCTTTGAATATTTGGGAAATTCACTAAGTTTACGCTCGAGATATGTACGAGCCGACTGCGAACGAGCACCGATAGCCATAGCCAAGCAATCAAAATAATTGGCCGAAGGACACGTTTGATAAATATGGGGACCCTTGTCCTGTAACAAATAAATATATATATTTAATAACATTTTAATTTCCATCGTATTTAATAAAAAAAAATATTTACGTCATATCCAGCTACAAGCAGACCAACACCAAGTGGACGTTTATCGTAGCGTTGAGTACAAACTTGCATCTTGTTGCCGACTTTTGCAATGAGTCGTCCGACTGGCATAGCGGAATCGTATGCATATCTTTGATTAAGGCACTCTGTACGCATGTAACGGCTAAAATCATATTATAATAAATAACATTTATATTATAAAGAAATAAATAAGTATTTATTAACCATACCTAAGCATTCTCGCATCTGCCGTCAGCCCCGAGATGGATATTCCGATATGTTCATCGATAATAACGAGTTTATCTTGATGAGCAGATAGCTCACTGGCTGCTCGTTTCAATGCAACAATTACAGCATAGTCCTTAGATTTCAAACCAACTGTAGCTGATCCTAATTTTACAGCTTCCATTGCATACTCCACTTGATGTAAACGTCCGTGAGGACTCCATACGGTGACATCGTTATCGTATTGATTACGAAACTGAAATAAAAGTAATGATTTAGTAGAATAAAACTCTAATAATAAGAAATTATAAAAAATATAAGTGAGTTGGATAATAATAACATTATTGGTAGGGAGTATAATATACAATAATATAAAGTAACCTAACAAAAGTACAATTGTGCAAATATATTAAACATAAAACATAATTGTACTTTATAATGACTGTCAAATATGAATAAAAAATAAGGTTAGGTGCTAGCTACATGTAATATTTATTTGGCTTCTTAAAAGGAAAAGTCAAATATTGTAATAGAATATTAGTATAAAGTTTAATAGAAAATTAAATGAATACCATTTTGAAGAGTTAAGATGACTGACAGTAAAAGCGCCCAGTCACTTAACCGGCCGAGCACTCTTGTATGAAAGTGTTGCTAGTACAAAAAAATACCGGCGCCATTACAAGTGTTGTCATGTTATGTATTACCTAATTGCGAGCAGTAAATTTTAATCACTTATATTAAATGGGAATATTACATTAAAATCAAATATTTAAAGAAACATAGATGTAATTTTATTATATGATTTTTTTAAAAAGAACCAGAAGTGTTTTTTTGTGTTCTCTTTAAAAAATATGTTATGGCATATATATTTTTTCCTAACTCTTTACCCGCTGTGATTAATTGTTATAGTTATGACCCATACGCGTAAAATACAATAAATTAACCACGAAACTTATGGGATTGTCACACTTTTATACAATGTTTCCAGCACGTGTCGCTAGCATGTGCGGTGAGTACTATTGTCACGCTAATCTACAAGCGGTTAAAGGATTAATACTTAATTCAAATGTCAGACTAAAGTATATATTTATTAATTAAAATCCACCAAAGATTTTTAGACAGAAAAGACGATTTCGCTTTTTCTCTTTTCAAGTTAAAATTAATGTCTTTTATTTTTTACAATATATTACATTGTATTTTACACTTTTAATACGTTTTTATTTACTATTCTTTTGATGATGTATTTTATATAAACATTGTTATGATGTTTTTCAAAGAAAAAGTGTTAGATTACCCTAAAACGCTCTAAAAAAATAAATAAACACTAGAGCATAATTAAATTATTAAAAATATCAGTTTATTTTAATTTTCTCTATATCAAATCAATTTACATATATATATAAATTGATTTGATATATATTTTTATTATAAATGTTATTTATTTATTCATCGTAGACAATAAATGAATGGCATGACAGAAAGAATCCAAATCGCCATTCATCCATATAAAGATTTTTGATAAACATTTTACACATATTTTTATTTATATATTATATTAAACACTGTAAAGATACAATTAATATTCCCCCAAGTGTCGAACCACGACACAGGTTAATTATTGTTAATTGTTTATATTATTTCAGTTGGATTGAAATATTATTATTTGTTTTATAAATATTTATTCAACGCCGGATAGATGGCATTAAATTAATTAATCCAAAGCGTCAAACTACCCACATAAATATTATTTTTCTAAAACATACTCTTACCAGTGTTATAAAGAATTCCCTGAATTCATAGTTTTCGTCGGGCACCTATCCGACTACTAACTTAGCTCAGTCGCGGTTAACTTGCAATATCGAAAATATATGCATGTTACCTACAAGCCATAACACTGGTTATGCTTTACTATTCAAGATTGTATTATATAATCTAGCGTTACTTCCGCAAATTTATTACACTGGAATCGATAAGGACAGAAAGACGAAATATAACATATTACGGAGCACAAAGTCATTGATGTTTAGGATTTAATTTTTGACGAATGAATTCTTCATCAATATCTTCAGTTTTTTTTAAATGGATAATTCTAAGAATATAAATAGTTATCAATGATATGCTTTATAATTTGGTATATATTTTAGATGTTTTAATTAATCAATATGACGCTTAAATGGCAAGCGCACTTGGCGATGTCCCGCCGCAGACTGAGGACACGCCGCCGGTAGACTAAGCGCCAAATTTTCGCGGCACGTGTCACTAGTATACGTTTCACTCGCAGTTGGCACATTGTACCGGCTGCGAGCATGAAAAAACATCGCGCCCGTGACGACAGATGTGAATATTGTTGTTTTTATTATTTTTTTTAAATTGCAGACAACAAAAGTCAATGATTATTTATAATATTTATTCTTTAGACTTTTTTAGACAAATACAAAAAAATTGTGAACTGTAGGATTTATATTAAGAGAGTTATTCGAGAAAAATCAAAAACTTGGGGTCCCCAATAGCACGGCTAGGTTATTTTAAAGAACATTTGAAGTTATGAGAATCGAAGATATAGTGAATATTCACGGAAACTTGGCCGACGAAGATCTCTCCGATAAAGAAGAGGTAAACATGAGCCTTCCAGTTCTAATGCTAATACAAGCATTCAAGACGTACAAGAATAAAAGATTCCAATCGATTTATAGCATCGAAAGCGATTTATGTAAAAAACCCAAAATAATATTATGTACCATTCTGTTACGTACCATTATGTTAAAAATACGTCGTTTTTTATGAAATCATTTAAGATCGGAATAAGTCACAATAACCCATTTTCGAATACCGAGACTAAGGCATCACATTGTGTTGTTTTTGACCAAAAATTCATTCCATATTCTCCATTTTTTACAAAAGTAAAAAATCACCTAGGAAACTTATAATAAAGTTAGCATCCCATATGTCTACCAATGTCAAAACACATCAGGAACAAGCTTACAAACACAACAAAAAATTGTGACAGTTTAATTTATAGCCCGCTAAATTTACAAAGTAATCAGCTATCCAGATCTGTTAATCTTCCGGATCTGGAAGGGCTGAAGAGTTTCTTCATCTCGTTTCATATTTACGAGATAAGAAGGCGAATAGGGATGGCTAAAAATGCGATGTTAAAGCTATCAAAGACTTGGGAAAAACAGGGGGGGTATCCAAAAAGACAAAAAACGTTTATTGCAGAGTTTGGTACTCTCAATTTTTATTTACGGAGTAGAAATCTGGACCATAAAGGTAAATTGATGCCTTAGAAATGTGGTGCTCGCGATGTGTGCTGAGAACACCATGGACTGCTAAACGCACAAACGTGTCTGTCCTAAAAGAAATGGGGAACTACAAAGAAGACCGACCTACGACTATATGTCTCAAAAGGATTTTTCGATACTTTGGACATCTCGGCAGAAGAAACGATAGCAATCAGAAGAAGCAGGGCCGCCACCCGCTGGAGCGACCAAGTGAAGACCGCCGCAGGCTTCACCATAGTAGTTGCGATGCGGGATGCAGAATGCAGAGAATCCTGGAGAGACAAAATCAAGAATTTTCGGAACAAGAATGATCACGATCCTTAGACACGAGGGTGCTGACCAAATAAGAAGAAATTTACAAATTCCGAATACTTTTTTGGACAACTGTAAAAATGCCTTGCAAACAATTATGGTAAGTGATATTAGAGGATGGGTGATTATTAAATAAATACTCATATTAATACAGCTTTATTGACAAACATTAAATGTCACATCTGTAGATAAATCATTAAGCTATACTGGTTGGCTCATCTTTATATCCATTTCTAAAAAAAATACATATATAAATATTACTTCATTAAAAAAAAAAACTATATAGCGATTATAGAAAATTTACAAATCTTCCTGTATGGGTATGCCATGTCTGTCTGGTAGTGGTGGTCGACGGTGTGGCCCTGATTGGAAAGGTAGTGGAGGTCCAAACATCCGCGAATTCCTTTTGGGCGATGGCGGACGTTTTGGACGTTGTGCCTCACACGGATGTAAAATATTATACAATATAGAAAGGATAACGATCACCCATAAGAAAATTCTCGCCATTATCTGTAATGGAATGTATTACATAATTATTCTATATACCAAATATTGTCATCATTGTATTCAATTATAATAATTAAACTTAAAGCTTATATGATATAAATATAATGGATTAAAAAAAATGAATAAAGAAGAACAAAAATAAAAAATACTTATGTATGCATATTTGAAAATGACTAATTTAAATCTAGAATATTTTTTAAAATTATAAAATGGTTGCATGTTTCACTTAAAAATATTATGCTATTATAATGATTCTATACCAAGTTGTATTGAGGATTAAAAGTGCAAATACAAAAAGACGAATGTTTGAAACGATTGCAGTTAATTATTATATACCTATATATATTTTAATTAGTCAGTAAATTAATAGTTTTATAGTTTAATTAAAGATTGCACGCTTAGATTAGAACTTTTAATTAGGAATTATAATTGAAACTCATAATATTAATAAAATAAATAATAATTTAGAAAATTTTATTCCAATAAGTTTCAATAATTATTTAAAAATTAAAAATAACCAATAATAGTATTTTCGTATAATCATTTTAAATATTTAGATATATTAATAATTGACATATTAAGTAGATCTGGAATTTAACCATTTTTTTGTAGTGCAATGTTCAACTTTATTTCAAAAAGGAACTATTGAAGATTACAAAATATAATTTCCATAAATATTGAGCATCTCTTCCCATTTACTTTTAAAACCTTCAACAGTGGCGGATTTACTCTTTGGTGCAGTTGGCGCACGCCTTAGGGCCTCCAAAATCTGGGGGCCTAGAAGTTCAGCTCTCAAAGTGGAAAAAAATATTTTTTAATTTTATTAATTAAAAATATGTTTGCCCAAGCGGTCATATTTTGAATCATATTCACTTACTGTTCCGACAGACCGTGTTATGATATCCATTGATTTTTTTAAAAGGTTGATATTTTTGTTATATATGTTTTTATTACTTCAGTTAGTTAAAAACAAAAATAACAATGCGCTGCCAAGAACAAGGTCCCTTTTTCTATGAATATTATACATATTTTCAACGGCACCCCGAATTTAGCGCGCCGACGTTAGCGCGCAAAATAATATTATTTTGTATTGTTGAGGGCTC
>JAGXCT010037138.1:17980-43113 GCA_022495035.1 Philopotamus ludificatus | reverse complement strand
AGGCACACTTTACGATAGTTCCATTGAAAAATTGATGTCGCAAAAACAAAGAATACAATTAATGTATAAATAATAATAAAATTCATTAAAAAAAACTGTATTTTTTTAAATTTTTTTCTTCCACATTTAGAACACCCAAAATCAACACCACCGTACGCCCCTGATCAGTAGGTGTTTTCCATAAACCTTAAATTTTCTTTTACAAAAGCTTTTGAATTCTGATAGCATTCAGTAATCAATAAATTTTCATCTTGTAAATTTTTCTTTTATCAATCAAGATATTGTCGGAAATTAAATTACTCGAACTTCAACATTTTCAAGATGCATTTTTATATCTAATTACATTCTAAGTTAAAATGTATGTATGTACAAACAGAAATATAAATTTTAACTAAAATTCATAAAAAGAAGTTATTGTTTAATTCGGTTTCTGTATTTTTAATACGTTTATTAAAAGGATTAATTTCATTTGTAAAAAGATTAATTTCATTTGCAAAATGATGAATTTCAATTGCAAAAGGGTGAAATAGACTTGCAAAATCTGTATGAAGAAATGCTTAAACTGGTACGAAACACAAAATAATAAATTTGGAAACAAATAATGACTTAGAATAAGTGTATATCATTTAGCTCTAAATTTGAAAATCATAAAGGGTGGGTCGAACTATGGGGGGTAGGTTGAATTACATACGACATTAATTAATAAATTGTTTTTAATACGTTTTGCTTTTTATGCGGCCCACCACATACTGGTAATTTTTTATTTGGCCCATCAAACGATCTCTGTTGGACAACACTGGTCTAATTCATTCATCTATCTATCCTATCTTTTCAGAACTATACAACATTATTAGGATGGCAACAGTTTTAAAACATGGGACGAGGATAAATATGATTTAAGAGATGATTTTGTCTTCTAACCTAATATTTATTAACCCTTACTACATTGGAGGCCATGTCTGCTGGCCTGAAAGACTTTGATAGTCAGCTTCAGCCAGCGGTATTGGCCTAGAGATGGGATAAGTTTTCGCGCCGATTTCAATAAGCCTCAGGCAAATTTAAAAAAAAGGAATGCTTCTACTTGACACATATTATTATTTAATAAAACTAAAAACAATGAACAACGTATGTATAAAATTAATCATGGAAAACAATAAAAACATTAAAAGTTTTGCTTTCAATTCAATGACTTATTATTGTGATGATGATTTCGATAGTTGTGTTGATGAGGACCTTTTTACATTTGATAACGATTATTATGAATATGGATAGATCATTATCCCTTTCAAAATAGGGGGATATAAAATATTCCAATAAATCGTGGATAATGGAGAGAATTTAATAATGTTAAAAAAAATTGACCTTCAACACTCATACCGTCGAGGTTTTCAGATTCAGAAAAAAAATCTATTGTATAATATAACTATTTTTATTGTGATAAGTGATATTGAAATTATTTATCATTGTATTTTATATGCAGTGGCGGCTCGTGGATAATATATTTAGGGGAGCTCATGTTTTATTTAAAATAAAAAAAAATAAGATGTGATAAAAATACCAAAAACATTAGCAGTAATAAAATAAGTGACAAGCAGAACGTCACTCCAAGAAGCTGTAATTTAGTATGACTGAATTTGCTTGGAGGTGCTGCAGCTCCGCAGTGTATACAGACGAGCCAGCCCTGATTATATTATATGTAATAATTATTAGTTTGTCAGAATCTACGTTTATATCTTTTGGGCTGATCTAGCTTGTGTTTCCTAACTAAAGGGCGGAACTTTTAAGTAAATTATCAATTAAAATTAAGTACTATATTTATTATTCTATCGAAAATCAGGGCTAATGAAATGTTTGTCATATCAAGAACACAAAGATCCTTTTTAAAAGTATTCTTAGACAAATCCGAAAACATTTTTTATTCTTGATATTTGAGAATATTTTCTATTAAATGCACAATTATAGTTATAAAATAATTAAAAATAATGAATATAAAACAAATTTAGAACATACTTCTTATCTAAGTGCAATGATCACGCATTGTGTTCCGTATCTAATGAACCAAGGTTTTTTTTAATTACAAAAAAACATATTAAAACAAGTATTAGATCCTAGAGTATAAATGTTTTTTATTCACTCAACGATAAGATATATTTTTTCAACAATTTTGGCCTGAGGTTATGAAGAAAAATATCCAGAATGGTGAATGTTAAAATAATAAAATTCATGTTAAAAATATAAATCTATTATTAATACCAAAATGAAAAAAAAACTAATAATAATTTTAATTTATATAATATTTGAATTAACTATATTTAATATCCATTTATCTACAAGTAATATATGTTATTATAAAATACTATTATGAATAATTTGCAAATACATCGATATTAATGATGAATATAATAATGTGTATGTTATTGGGTTATAAAATGTTCCATTTCTTCACGATTTGATCCTGAATTCCTTCGTCATAAATTTTATGTAAATAAGCGTCCGAGAAAATATACAAAATTAGTTCAAGTATTATAAGCCTTATGTGATCGAGTTGTTGAAATATATCAATACTACCTATTTTAGATGCGATATTTTCCTTTTTCTCGATATTAGATCTTTTTGGTCTTGAATAAAATTATTCAATTATTAAATAAAAAAAATTAAATTAAAAATACGTAATCTATACTATTAAAAATAATTGTTACCTGTGGAAACTATTAGTTATAGTTTTAGGAAGCGGTTGTTGTTGTATTTTGTGATAATGTAATATTTCGTACCTTGACAATATAAATAATTATTAAAATGAATAAGTCGTTATTATTATATGATTATAATATTTATTTACTCATTCAGGAGATATTCCTCAGCACCAAATGAAAAACTTATTAGTGCAAGTATCACAAAATGTAAAAAATAAAATCGTCTCATTTTCATTCATTTATCAATATTTACTACATGATTTATTAAAAACTTCTGTATATATATGTATTGGTGTGAATAATTGTGAATAAGTAATGAGATTGTTAAAATCAGTTTTAACATAAATGAAAAATATTAATTAAGTTTCACTGTGATTAAAAGTTATTTTAATTCTAGCACCGATAAGAACAGCAGTAAAAATTATTAACGATTTAATAAGATTATTTTAAAGTTCAACTTTGTTTATATGATGATGTATTCACAATTAGGTAAAATTTAATTTTCATAAAGTGTACGTGACTTGACAACATATACGAGATCTTGTTAGTTTGTACGAGATCGTAAAAGTAATGCAAATTTGAGCGACACGGTGATACAACCGGCGAAATGTCGCACGTAACTGTCTAAAAAAAATTGCGTTATTATTTTTAATATTATTAATTAAATAATTCAACGGAGATTTTTACCATACAGTTACGATTATTTTATAGTGCGACGACGGTGGATGGTGTTATGGTCCGCCATTACGATGTCACCCCCGTTGATAGTTCTTGTTTTGGAGATTATTAAATATTTAATGAAGAGTGTGAAGGTGTGTCGTAAATTTAAAATATTTACGATCCATATCATAATGATTTTACACCTCTTAAATCTCAATTTGTCTATAAAATATTCAACCATACGATGCCATTATTCCATAAGGCGGTTTAAATCGATGGAGCACTGGCTTTATTTCACATAAAATAAAAAAAAAAAATGATCGTCATTTTAATACGATATGAAATATCTATTTGTAACGTGATATGGGTGAATTTATACTTTTATGTATTTTCAGCCGAAAAATGGTATTTCATGATACAGTAAACCCCCCTATAACGTCCTCTCATATAACGTTCCCCCCTATAACGTTCGCGCAATGACAAAATGTAGCTCCGGATCGCTTGACATCGACACGCATCCGGCGAAACTAAATAAAAATATTTGGTGATTCATCGGAACGAGGCTATCAGAGCATTCCAGGGATGTTCATGCCATTAAAGAAAATATTTTCACTTTTATATCCATAACAAATTTATAAATCATAAATCGATGTTCACGTTTTTTTTTTAACTATTTGATTATGTAATATACGTGCATACCTCTAATCTTATTAATGATATGATCTAATTCCCTGGCCAACAAGGTCTCTACAATAATTATTTCCATATGCAAGCCGATTTCTCAGATGTTTAATTCTATACTTAGTGTTTAAATAAAATATATCCCCGGAATATGCTTTATTACATTTATTCATCATATGCCAGCGCATTTTATAAAATTTAATCCACAAAATATCGCGTTGATCTGCTTTACCTGGCAAGTTGCGTGATAGGTGATTACGTCAGCCAAAATATGAAAGGATACCGCCTATCAAAAAAAAGGAGCTTAGTCATTTGCGCTGGTAAACACGTAAAAATGTGAAAAAAAGGGAATGTGTTGATTTACTGATTTCTTTTAAATCAAAAAATAAAATTGAAAAACCTTAACCCCCTATAACGTCCCCTCCTATTACGTGGAACCTATCCCGACGTTATAGAGGGGTTTACTGTATATACATTTTAAGTAAGATTATTCAATATCAAGAAAAAGCTGTGGAGGCAATAAAAATTGACAGTTGACTGCTCATGATACAAAAATGTATGATTTATGGATCATATTTTAGTCTATTTAAAACAAGCATTCGGAATCTAAGGTTGTAGTTATTTAGAAAAAAATATGACAGATTCGAAACTCACAATCGAGTTAGATAATTAATTATACGATGCTATCAACGATACTATTCAAAATGACGCTGAAGTTGATAACCTGTCACATTTTTCTGTTGGTACCCTTATTATTGACACAACATGACATTGATGATCATATTGAATACTTTTTAATTAGGACAAAATGTATCAAAAACAATCATTATGTTTTGTTTTGAGAATGGAATAAAGTGGTTTTGTCCCATCTAACATAAGCCAGAACAAGTAGGTGGCATCTTGCCCAAACCACTGTCATGGGTTCTTCAGCCAGGACGTCTTCGGTTTTCTGGGCCCTCGTCTTAATTGAATCTTACTCTGAAGAATGCGTCGCAGTATTTGGTATGTTTCGGATTTCGTATTATATCCAGTATGGAGGATTAGATTCGTGAAGTTTGTTAATTTTAAAACATTCTGGTATCCGTACCATTTAGAAAATCCCACTGATAATTAATTCTAACTGTACAAGGGTTCTGGATACCTAAAACAGTTGTTCCGAGGCTTGTAACGTTGAAGTGGGAGTCGCCAGACATAAATTGAAGTAAAAGAACCGATTTTTTCCGTGTGTCTATTTATTTCTGACAACCTAGTATATTTGTTTCGAACAAACTAAAGTATGAGACCGTGGGGTAGATTTTTTCAGTATGATGCAAGTCTTCAAAATACCATAAATGGTTTTTATTTAAAATAATCCTTGATTGCATTTTAACAAAAAAACTGCACAAATATGGCAGATTGGCTCATTGAACATCTTGGGAACACATCAAGTTGTGTTTTATTGATTTTCCCTACAGGGACAAGAAGATAAGGTTTAATAGAATATAACGAATAAGGTAGCATTCGGGATACATTACGTAGTTCTTCTTAAAAAGCATTTGCGTTTATATAAGATTAATTTTCAACTATATTCGAAAGTATTGACTGGAGATTGGTATAATAATTTTCTTTTGCGTTTTGTAATCAATATTCTTGAGTATATGTCCAAAAAATAGGTTCCCAGAAGCGAAATCGTCTATTCAGATAATTAAGAGTTATGTCCAGAATATAATTGATAAGGTTTACTATGAATTCATTCTCCTATGTTAACCCTTAACATTCTGTATTGTATTCAAGATTCTCTGCAATTTCGCATCAATTTTCATCTGATCATATCTAGATTGTCTATAAATTTTCACTTTTTTATGTTTTATGATAACTTCCTTACACAATCTGACAAATTTATAGTTACAGATTTAAATAGCTTTGAGATTGAATTTATTTCGAATAAAATATCATCTTAGTATTACTCTGCATACGAACTTGTAAGTTTTAATATTTACCTTAAACCTTCTTGCTTTAAGGTAAATATAAGTTAATAAACGCTAGTTAATATGAAAATAGGAAATAAGTTCTGTAATTAACAGAGCTATTTTCAGTTTAGATGGATTCATAGAAATATACAGAAAGGACGTGCACGAAAAAAATAATTGCTTAGGATGGATGATAATTTCTATGTAAAAAAAACAACACAGTCGGTCAATGATTGCCTCAATACATTTATTAATCAATTATAATAGTGGTTCTATACAATAATTGAAGTTTAAACATTAATTTTCACAATAACTTATCTATCTAAACTGATTAAAATCACATTTATTATACAAATGCCCTTAATACATTTTTTTTCAATTAAAATAACATTTATGAATATCTTTTATCTATTTTAATATAATTAGTTTATTATAAAAAATATATGCAGTAATTTTAATTGTCCGAAAATAATATATTTTATTCAAATTTCATGGTGCGTTACATCCTAGGGAACAACACGTCAAATACTACCAGCCAATTAGATTTGATGTATTGTTTCTGATGTAACACAGAAAAGCAATATGACGTATGGAGAAGAAAAATTAATATTAATATAAATTGTTTTTGCAGCGGCGAAACAATCCGCAAAGTCGATTGTGCGTAAGGGATACTCTCGCATTTGTAACAGAAGCTGAATTCTTTTGCGCCATAATTGAAATAATTAATATTCATGAGCTTATTCCAGAATTATACTAACGGATAATTTGGGCTTTTAAATGTTTCGTGTTGGTTGTTGATTGCTTTACTTTGGTACGGACTACACGCTGATAACGCTTCATTAAACGTCTTTATTACTTTGGCACATTCTCTTTTGTCTTGACAAAGTGAGGATGTGGAATTCCTTTTTGGAAATATAATTGGTGTAATATCCTGGAATACACTCGGGGGCCGCTCTTTTTGTGGATTATCGGAAACGGATATTGAATTTATAAATGTTAGGGCATCACAAATTGATGGCATTCTTCTTTGAGCGAAGAATGTATACAGTTTAATTAGTTTCAACGCGGAGTAATTGCCGCTTTTCGCTCTTATTTTAAAAATAAATATTTAGAAAATAATAATACAAAGGCATAGCGATACGTATTCAGACATGTATGTGTTTGTACAGGGCAAAAGTCTTCGGAAAAAAATGTTTCAATCAAGCACCAGGGGTTAAGATGGGAATTAACATTTTTTTTTATTATACTATAATTCACGAATAATATGGCACAGGGTGTTCAGACGGGTTTCTCTTTGCCGACTCGGATGCCTTCAGCGATCGCTTCTTGCGCATTTCTTCGGGGAACAATTCAGACAAATTATCCGGTTCGCTGTTGTCGGCGGGTCGGTGCGAGATGATCTTGGCGAAGCGCAACAGGGCGTCGTCGATCTTGCTCTCGTCGTACGACTCGTCGTCGTTCATTTTCATCGCATCCGTATTGTCGTCGTCTCGGTTAGAGCAGTCGCAGTCGTCCAAATATCTGTTAAATTCATCATCGGACCGTCCGAATCTCATCAGATTATTGCCCGAGCGTCCGAATCGCATCAAGTTTCCGCGTCCGAAGCGCATCAGGTTGTTTCCGGAGCGTCCGAATCTCATCGGGTTGTTGTTGCCGCGTCCGAATCTCATCAAGTTGTTGCCGGCGCGTCCGAATCTCATCATGTTAGCGTTATCTCTGCCGACACGATCGCAGTTTTTATTTGTGCAAGGGTTTTGGGTCGATTTTCCATTCTGTTTCATATCAGGATCAGATCGTCCAAATCTAAATAAAAAATAATCAATAAAAAATATTTTAACATAACATTTATAAAAATTACCTCATAAAATTTTTGTCTAGAGCACTCCTGCGTCTGGCCGCAATATCCACGGATCGCTTGACCAAGACGTCGTCAGCGTTGGCATCCTTGTCGTCGGACATCAAGCCATTATCTTCCAGCAGCTCCTTAGCACCGAATACGAGAGGGAATAGAGCAAACAGCAGTAAAGTTATTCGCACCATGATCTAGAAATAATATAATAAATAATGTATTCAACCTATAAAACTTTATTATTACCGAGTTATATGGTTGAAGTTGAATATTATATTTTATCTGAGATAAGATATTAAAATCGTCGTCAAATATTGAATTTAAAAGAATTTGAATAATTTAATGGAATATTGTTGTTGCAATATATGTATATATAATTTACACACACATTCAAGTCTCATTTTATGCCCTAGATAAGTCTCACAGAGCACTAGATAAAAAATAGTTATGAGTTGAAAAAAAAACACATAAACAAGTTTATTATTTATGAAAATTTGATAAAATGTTATCAAAGAAATCCCAAAGCTGGCAATGGATATATCGAATCTTAAAAATATACTGCTTTCTTTTATTAAGGATTGAAATGTTTAAAATACGATCAAAAATATGGTTTTCTTGCAAATAAAATAAACGGAAGTCGCTAAAAAAAATGTCTGATTGTCTTAAATTATAGAGTTTTGAATAGAATTTTTTCTTTGTGATTTTTCATTTATTTTATTATAACACATAATTTAAAATAAAACGTTTTAATATTCATAGTAATAACCTATTTCAATATTCTAAACCAGAAATTCTCAAATTTAAGATTACCGCTCCCCAGAGGCCGCTGAAGGAGTCTTGGAAGGCAATAATAGATGTCCGGAAAATAAGGAGCACTAAGGAGGAAACACGTGTAATAAGAAGATTATTAATCTATTTTTCAAAACTAACTTTTTAATTAAATAAATATACATATAAGTTTTATGATAAAAAAAATAGCGTTGATAAGTCAACGCTATTTTTTTTTGTAGTTTTATACTTTAAATAATAGCAGATATTCTTCTGTTTAATTCATATTACGCTTTTGTGAAGTCTATGATATTTTTTCATGCAGTTCGTTATATTAAAACATACAATTATTCAGCTCGCGTTATAATTTGAAAGCTCGTTCAGAATTTAGATTTTTAAATTTATTAAAAAGTACAGAGTTTTCTAAAATTATATTTGCAATGTAAAATTTTCTTTAAATATGATTTTCATGATTTTTCACAGAATAGGTACCACTTTGAGATGAGATGCATAAGAAGAAGTTAAACTATATTTAAATTGTTTTAATAATAATATAAATATCACTTATGAACATATGTTTAGCAATGTTCTATGTAGTGTCCGGGATGTGAAGTAAATTTCAGCCTTAATTGCTGTAAACTGAAACCGCATTTCTATACACTAAGAATATAATGGAGATATATCCGCGTGGATAAAATTAACAGCTATTGTATTCTATAACGAGAATCAAATAAAATTTATTCGTAAAATAATTGCCTATTTCAGAGTGAATTTATATAGTTAATTTAAAAATGATTGCGAACAAAGATAAAAAAGAAAATTGAAACACAAGGATATAATAGATATAATTCATATTGCACATGCTTGAATTAGTTCAAGAATTCCTTTTCATTTTATGAGAATTCCCGTAAATTTCATTCATACACAGATGTATATAATGTTTTTTTTACTGAACGATCCAAAAAAATGTATCCACATTTGCACGTAGGAATAGAAAATAAAGAAATGTGATACGGTATTGCAGAAAGACTTAATATTTCATTCAATAAAGTGTTTGCAAGAAACATATGGCCGTGTTAAAATTGTATCAAATAGAAAATTGAGATAAGGGTCGTGAAACAAACATCTATGTTATTTTTTATTGGATGTGATTTTTTTTATTATTGTGTTGAAAAATGGCAATATTTTACAATAGAGCTGAATTTTAATACGAATTTGTGACGCTTAAACGTATCTGAAAATTTATCGGCAATGTTTTAAACTAACTGCTTTAGTAATTGCAATTTATAGTTCAATCCCGATAAAACCACTTTAGGATGAGCTGCAATATAAATATAACATTTAAAATGATTTTTATTAAATAAAAATATAAATTGAAACCGAGAAAATAAAATCTGAAAGAGCCAATACATCTCGTGTAAATATCAGAAGATCCAGATCCTAATGAATGTTGATCTTAGATTAAAGCTGATCCTAATCAAACAGAACAACGAAGCGCCACTACGAACCATACGAGAATGTTGATATGCGATTGTTATTTGCAATGTGTGAAAATATAATAAATATTTATGATTATTAGCATTTAATTCTGGATTCATATTGCACTGAGCATTTATTGGATTACATTACCATATGCATGTATTTGCGGAAAATGGTTTCGAGACACTTTCAGTGCATTTCGCAACCACAATGTACTTCGAATGCAACATTTCCACAAGGAATTCAATAAATCAGTATAGAGCCATACACTCAACATCCTATGGGATATTGACACAGTATCCATTTACCCCAGAGTCACGAAATCAAACTGCATGCACTATTCTCCTTTTAAAGCGCATTGTATGGATGCATTATAGATGCATATACAATATAAAATATAAGTTTCATAGGGAGGGCACTTATTATAATTAAAAAGCGTTTTCAACATCGAATTGTGCAGAGAATCTCATAAAATTGATACGTAATTATATTATTTAAATTCGGCATTTTTATATTTTTTCGAAATAATCATTTGTTCTATTTTTATTATATATATTTATAATGATAAGAATAATTTAAATAATCAATATTAACATACATTGGCATTTGGAAAATTTTAATAATTAATTATAGGTCAAAAAATTAACCTTTGCTAAATACACAGGGTCAAAACGTTGACCGTACATAAAGCAAACAATTTTATCCGAAAAAAGGTTCGGAACGACGCAGATGAAACCAAACAGACATCAATGTTTGACATTTAGAGGTTTGACTCGAATTTTCAATTGTCGAAACTTTTCCGCGGACGTTTTCCCGAAGAAAACAGTTACATATATTTTATGCTGTGTTTCGACAGTGTTCTTGGCATAGCGCCATTACTAAGTGAGAAGTACAAAATATATTATTTAAATGTAAAAATAAATCTCGATCCCACTTTTAGTGCATCTGCAGTTATAAATAGTTTTTGCAATTTATATTTAATCAAAGAATTACCTTGCGGATATACAAAATTGATATTTTGATAAGCTCTCTTGATATAATATTACACGTTAAATCCGTTTTGATCTATGATTATTATTTTATTATATCGAAGGGGACTTTGTATATTTTTTTATTCGCTCAATACAAATCTTATTACGAAGTAAAATAGAAATATCAATACATAAATTCAATTCTGTCGCAAATGTCAAATTGTGACGCCATTACAAGAGTAGAAATAAAAAATAATGTGTGAAAACAATGAAATCGTATTTTTTTACGCTTCGGAAAATATTTCGGTTATTATCTGAAAATAAATTGTGAGAGAAAATTATTGCTGGCGTCCATAGTTTTAATTTATATCACTGCTTCAATAAATTAAAAAATGCAGTAAATTCTACCACAATAAAATATACGACGAAGCAACTTTCTTATGCTACATTAAATTTTATATCCATTTTCATGAAAACATTATTTCACATACAGTTTTGTCTCGTTTTATGCTGTAGATAGTTTTACAATAAAAAAATATCTTCAACTCACTAGAATAGAATAAGAAGCGATTCATTCCATTTTATAAAACCAAATTGCTAAGATTAATAATTCCAAAACTGCAATAAAAAAATTCTTCGCGTTGAACGTTGACGATGTTTTCTCCCTCTCCAGATTCTCTATAATATATTACAAAAAACTAATAGGAAAATTGCCGTATTTTTGTCCTACTTATTTTTTATATTTTTCAAAAGATAACGATTACTAAAATTAGATTTTATTTGTTATAGTTAAAATGAAGAGTGTTTTATTTAAAATCGATTTCGATTGATTCCAGTTGATGAATAATTAACAAGTACCTTCTTTATTATGTACGCATCTTTCGCTTAACACGAAAAATATGATGACCGTGATAAATCGTGTAAAGTGAGACTTACAAATACGTAGAAAAGAATGGAATTTTATCTTCATTTCTTTGAATCGTCCTAACTGTGGCTAGGTGCAATTTATTTTTGCTACTTCAGTCGTATTCTGCCAATCTTAAAGTTTATTCAAAATATAAATATATCCAAAGAAATAATGTCGCTAGTCAATTTTGGCCTAAAAATGTCCGTATTTTGATCGAATCATGAGATTTGTTCTATATATTAATTAATTTAGATTTTAGACTTTTAATAAGATGTGGTGAAGCTGGAATTTAAATTAATAAGACGTATATGAATTTGAAAATATATAATTCAAAATGCTTCTCATTTATTTTCTCAATGTGAAATGTGAATATCTCTTCGATTCGATTAAACGGGTTAAGGATTATTTTTTTATATTCTTTATAAAGAGTTACCTTTCCTTTTGATAAGTGATTGTAAAAATGACATTAAATTAATTTATATTAATAAAGACCCTCGCAAAGAATTCTTATTATTTTAATCCTGATTAAAATTATTTAGATAACTCTGAAATCTAAAAGTTTGTTCAAAATTTGGGTCATTGACAAGAAAATGATTTTCTAATTTAGAGATGAAAAACGAAGGATTTCTCGAATTATATTTGTGGCGAGAGCGAAAGGATTTTTTTTGCTGTACTATAATTTCGAATAAAGTATACCATTATATAATTTCCTTCAAGAAATTCTGTACCGCAAAACTTTAGAACCGAAAACGCATTACAAAAAAAACCTGATTGTATAATATAATTATTTAATATATCGATATATAAAATTATATTTCTATTCAGAGCGAACATGAATAGAGACGTTTATCATAATTAATAAATTGCTCCGCTTTTTATCGAATTTAATAAAGTTCTAAATCACATAAGTTAATAATTATTTCTCTATGAAATAACTTTACCGTTAAAACCTCGATAATCAAAAATTCTAAAACCGTATTTCGCTATACGATAAAGATTTTCTTCAAATTCAGACATAAGTATCCGAAGCTTAAGCTCAGAAACTTGATTACACGTCTCGTAATACTCTAATACGTTCCATAGAATCGATCTGAAAATTTTTGTACATATCAAGTATAATATCTCGGTAAAGATAAGATTTATATTGCATCAAAAAAAAAAAATATTTTTTCATACGAACAATATTATTACGCGCGATCATACCCGAAATAAAATCATCCCTGCAAAATTAATATATGCAAACGTGTTTTCGCGTTGCCTCGGGCTGGATACGTTATTTATGTGTATGTTATGTTATAATAACATTTTTAATATAATTGAACTTGTTCGAAAAACCATGAATTTTTAATCTCATAAATATGTATGAGCTAGATAAAAAATTTCAAAAAATGCATTCTATATATTATTATATTGAATTTTCGGAGTATTATTACTATTATATTAATTATTAGATTATTATTTCAGCTCAAGTTGATGATTTTTATGAGAATCGTACCATTAATAATTTATTTCCTTTGATTTATCCGACAACTATTATTTGGATACGAACTTTAGGGTTGTACTTCATCTTATCTTCTCTCAAGTTTCTACGCCTCCTTCTGAATTCAATCCATATGATTAATTTGGATGGACAATAACAGAACTATTATATACTACAGACGTAATTGAATTAGTGTCTGCACATCCGAATTAATCATAATGAAAAAAAAATCAGAATGGCTATTTCTGTTTATTTGAGATATATATTTTTTTTATGTAATTCGGTATGAAGATGTTTACTAATTAACGTGACTATCACTCTAAGCGTTCTTTGTGATATCCAAAAAATGTTCCTATTTTATTATTCAGTTTAGGTAGTGTTAGGTGAACGAAGGCATGTTACGGAATAGCAAAGCATTAAAAGGGTTCCTCGAAGCAGGTCACCATTCCGCTTGATGAATAGAGGTTTCAGATTCAATTACACGCTACAACTGACTTTCTTTGCTTTCTGATCTTAAATGTGTAATATTTTAAATGAAACATTAATCTTGTGAGTACATGTAAATTTACAACCGACATTTTTGGTAAGTTTCGACAATAGAATTTGAATAATTCCACAATACAAGCACGTGAACACAAGATGTTGTTCGAGAATTTTTTTTACGAATTTTCGTGCGGAAATTTTTTTAACAACCATCTACAATGTTATCGCTGAATTTACGTATCAGGTTTATATTGTTATAAAATATTAAAATTAATTGGATCATAACACGTGTATAAAACATTTTTAGTATATACATAAATAATATATAATGATAACAAGATGCGTGATGATTAAAAATTTAAATTTATTTCACATATTTTTATAAAACGGAAAACTGAATAAATACTTTTTTTGCGATATAAATTGTATTTCCCGCAAGTACGCTCGCAAATTATTAGCATTATTGTTAAATGACCCATAAATTCTTTAATATGTACACAAGTTAAACGTACATTCCGCATAATTTATCTAGTCGGGTGTCTCCTTTCTCCTGTTTATAAAATTCGGATAATATATCTGAGAAAAAAATCGAATAATCCATGCAAATATATGCAAATATGTGTTAAAAAAATAAATTATATATATTTATTTACATAGTTTCCAGTAATAAATGGTCAAATGGACGTGCCGAATGTAGGTCTAGGGTAAATTTTGAATTGTCATGTAATATTCATTTTCGGTTTACATAGGATTATCATCGAGAAGGCAAACAAAATGTATTAAATAAAACAATATGTGTAGAAATTATATTCCCTAAATAATAAAGACAAACAAAATTATGGTATCTAAATATCGGGACCGCATCAAATATTTGTCTAATTATATAAAGACGTATACGGATGGAAATGGAATGGAAAAACCGGATTAAGTCCGATCCCCGGGCGCTGTGATTAAATTGATCCACAAATACTAGATGTACATAGTTAGTTATAAACAATTTTTCATATAAAATGAAATCCATCAATCAAAAAAATTTGCACTAAATTTGATATTAAATTTTTAACATTATCCATAATTTAATGATTACTAATGTATTTACGTCATGCATAAATTATTAAATATAAAAAGAAAAACCGTGATTGATGATTTTAATATTGTGCCGCTTTTTTCTACTAACAAAGAAAAGATGAACGAAAAATAATTGGATAGAACAGTATTAAATGCTGATTTTTAATAGCTGAATCTAAGAAAATGCGTGATTGACAGGAATAAAATCGGTACTGATGTTGATTAGTGAAGTAGTGGCGGTGGAAATATTAATATAAGATTATGCATTAAAATTGCAAAGTCTCACGTCGGTCAGCCTCAGCTCAATTTGATTTTAACTTTAACGGGAAAAGTTTTAGTACTTATTCGTATTAACCGGTTAAATGGACTGATCAACTTTTACTCAACTTCTTTTATGCGAGTATTATTCAAGGATTATGCAGACGTACGCCTTTGACTTTTGAAATATTCATTATGGTGAAATGCATTCAATGAAAGTTTATGGAAAATTGGCGAATTTTTCCAATTTAACAATGGTAGTAGAGAAGTTTTCTATATTGAAATATATTATTCTGATAGCGAACAATAACCGACTCGACCTTAAGGAACCAGAGCTTTCGGATACTGTAAAAACTGTAAAATTGAGTACACTATGAGACCATTTTATTACAGTGTATAACACAGGTTTATACAACACGTTTTGAGTGGCATTTTTTTGTACAACGCGCTTTATATAACACGATTTTAAAAAAATCGTCTATTTGTAAGAAAAATACTGCGCGTACACGCTCAGTATTATTAAAAAAGATGGAAAGAGCTTTCACGATACGGTTAAAAATAATTTAAAAAGAAGTGAACAATCGTCATCTGAAGAGAACAATCGTCATCTGAAAAGAAGTGAACAATCGAAATCACAATTTTTCTGCTATTAAAGGATGGTTTGACAATTTATTTCAGAATTCGTCGAAATTATAAACACTCGAAAAAAAAACGAATCTATATAATTTAACACGGATTTGTATTACACGACGTTCTTGTGGAAGCATATGATCGTGTTATACGAGGCCAAATTGCACTTTGTACACATCATTTTTAAATGAAAGTATAGACTTTCGGAGATCGTCATGAAAGCTATATAAAGGTACTCGGGAAAAATAAGAAACCGCGGTGGCTCCGCAATGTTCTCAACATTCTCGATAAAGTTTTAGAGAAAAGTAAGGACTAGTAGATCGCCTATCTACAAAAATGTAGAAGGCGATCGTATCGTAATCGTATTCTTTACCCGAATTTTTATTTGAAATTATAGGGCACAGTCTTTCATTTTGTTTCATCTGAATGAAATTTAAGTTAAAAATCCAAAAAAGTTAGTAAGTAAATGTAGTCTAGTTCTGGGGTGTCCAACTGAATTCATTTGGTCACTCAAATAAAATATTACAATTCTTTGATGTACTAACACATATAAATATTTTATAAATTAATAATAATATGATCATTTTTTATATTAAAAAATAACAAACATCTTCAACTTGTAAACATTTTATAACTCCGTAAAATTAAAAAAAAATGATTTTTATTATTCGACAATTATTTTAATATCTATTGCAAATTTAGGCACAAGATAGATCGGACAAGTTTTAATCAGTCAACCTGTTTCGACACTTTGATTTTAAAATTTTTCAATTTTGAAAAAAAAACGACATAAGACGATATTTGTTGCTAAATGCAGTAAAACATATTATTAATGATTTATTTTTGTCAAAATTCGTGTATTTTTTTCCCTTCAAACATGGCGTTTTTATCTCAATGCTTAATTGCACATGAATGGGTTCAAGTTAGAGATTCACATCAAATTAGGGTTAAAATAATTATGAAATTCTCCTCACACATATATGAAAATCTGTTATCGAATGCTTTAAGTAATTTTGTGACTTCTTTAGCTTATTTAAAAAAAATATATATTTTCACTGTTTAAATCGTTGATTTGTTTAAAATGAATGCCATTCTTTATCATTTCTTGTTCTTCACAAAGCTTAAATTTTGCTACAAAAGCTCAAATACTGTAATTAATTTATTTTCTTTTGCCATGTAGGTTTTGATCTAATTTCATTAGCATATCTTTTAAAAACATGAATCTAAAAGCCGTCGTTCATCGTAAAATTAATTGAAATTTTCATTCATAGGAATTTTCTTCTTAAATTTACCTTAAATCTCATGCGTTAAAATCGTTTTTCACGAAACTCATATTGGGTGGATATTATAATAAACGTGCCAGGATTTTTTTCTTTATTTTAAGAATAATAAATGCAATAATTACTTAATTTGAACAACAGAACATATTAAATTAGGCCATAATTAGTCCGCGAGTCACCATTTGGACGACCAAAGTAAAGCAATTGAAGAAATAATAGACATATAATTTTATTATGTCAAATATGGAAATGATTTCGAGATATCTGTGATTCATTGAACAAAGATTCATTGGGCAAAGTTTGTTCACGAGTACCAAAAATTAGGAATCACAAAGGAAAACATCTTGGATAATTTTGAGCAGAAAAACTCAGCTAATTCTAGAAGATAATAAAATAATTTTAATAAGACATTTATTTGTCTAATTAATTAAAACATCCACATTTAATTATAAAAATATGATATAGAAATGTTTCCGCAACGAATTTATAATTCTGAAATATTTACGCATGATACGTATTTTATTAAGGGAAGCGGATAAAAATTTGCACGTCCATGTTTTTCCATTGATTTTCATAAATATTTTTATATACGCACAGCAAAATTGTGAAAATCTTCAGTATTTCGACAAAACAAAGCTCATTTACAAATTCTACACAATAACATTTCCATATGGAAATCATACGATTCGACTTCTGATGCATTCAAATCTCAACATTATATTGAACCCAAGCTTTCGACGACAATGAATTTAAAATAAGTTCAATGATTTAATACAATATTACTTAAACAACTAATGAAACTATTATTTCATACAAATATACTCAGACGTTCTAAGTACATACAATGCTTTGGTAATTATAATATATCGTGTTCACAGTGGTGGAATGAAGTGCGAGGCTGTCCACTACAATTAATATTATACATATGAGTATATTGTCTAGAAGAATGTATACGTTCTCAGATAAATGCGGGCAAAATAAAACGGTTTTTCCATTTAAATTATAATAATTGATATTTCGTGTTTCGCACGGGTATGAAAATTAATTTTAAAATACGTCTTTGTATCTTTGAAATTCGTCGGCACTCTTTTTTTGAGAACTTTCAGAATAAATGGATACATAATTGTGGATGCCCGAATGCTATGGAAATGTGAGGGTAAATTCATATTTTTGAAAATAATGCAAAAAAGAATTTATTAATTAATAAAAATTCGGAATATAATCCACATTATTTGAAGACATTGTATTTGAGGAGTAAACGTTATTTAAATTATTTGGAACAAAATTTTTAGAGAAAAACCTCTGATAAATTATTACTTTTTCTTTAAAAGGGACTTTCGAAATAAATCGGTAAAATAAAAAAAATAGTATTGATTATCCGTTTAATAATTATTTTCTTGTTTAAATAAAAAAATAAGGGATGAATTTGTTGATATTTAAACATCCTCAATATTAATAAGATCTCGATCCTTCGGGCTATTATTTTATCAAGTCGATAAAACACTCAATGCAAATAAATTGAAGAGCATTGAAAATCATCTTCTTACGTAATTTAATTCGAAACCAGGATATTTTTATGGATTGTAAAATTGACAGAGAAATTGTCAAATTGCTGTTTAAAGTTGATTAAATAAATATTCTGCATTGATAATTTTAGTATAATTATAAATTATCTTAATCTATTCAATTACGGTTAATTAAACTTTATTTTCTTTAAATGCTTTCCACTGTTAAAAATTTATTGTAAGTGACTAATTCTTTAAATCAGATAAACGATAAAATTGTATATTTTAATTAAAGGGTTTCATGGCGATTGATCGCTTATATATATTGATTGAATTTTATTTTAAGAGTTAAATTAAAAATAATTTATTTAATATATCAGCAAAATTTTCGCATAAATTCTAATGTTGAATACGATTTTATTGATTTAAATATTGATGTAAACATAAGGTCAACAGTAAACTACCTTTAGTGAACTTTTTTACCATGACATATTTGCCATCGAAAGCAAACTGCGTTGGTAGAAAATTTTTGGAAAATTTCCAAGTTCGTTCCAACATCCATCTATGTAATTGCAGTTTTAATGTTTTTCAAAGATAACATTGTATACATATTTATGTATTTTTTTCAGCAGTATAAAAAAATGGCGCATGTGAATATGAGTACAGATGAATTTAAAGTGAATATGATCCTAAAATCTTACAATTTTCCTTTCTTCCATAGAATATAATACCTTTTCCGGGAAACTAGAGTACCGTGTTTTAGTATTCTACCGAGGGTAATATTATAACTACACGGACACTAGGGAAATATTATCTTGTTATGATGTGTATATTTTATCATTTCAGTCATGAAGAAATATACATACTAATAAAAAAATATTATCAAATATCACCCGAAGGTACGAATAAAAATTCAGCATTATTGCACACGTTATTGGTTTTCTATGGCCATAATAGCCAAATTTAACCCACTCGTCGATGGCGCAACCTGTATAAATGTATTTTAATATAAAGGAAAATATATTTTGATGTTTATAATACGGGGGGAATTATTAAAAAGGCAAACTGTATTTCAGTTAAGTGAACATTGAATCCATTCAGCCCTCCGGGCTTATAAATGCAAACAAGGATGCTATTAATATAATGCCAAAATATTAATTTAAATCATACGGAAAAATATGATATCGGAACGCTGATGAGAAATTCGATATCGTTTTACACGTTTCAAAAAATTAATTTCATACGTGAATCAACAGTGTCACATTTCGCGGAAAAATATAAATTTAATATTTAAAATAATTTTCGTACCTTTGTTCGACGCGATAATCTTCGACAATTTTGACAGCAACAATTTCTTCCGCGGCACTTTCTCGAACGAGTGCAAATTTCGCCAAATATTATTTTTAATAAATTATGATTTACTCAAATCGACTATATTATTTAGCGTCTTGTTGGAGAAATAAATAAAAAAATCAAATAATCTGTAATTTCGACGTCTTTCTAGATGGTTCTCGTCGGGAAGTCCGGACTAAAGTGGACCAGGATGGTTTAGCAGACAGCTTTTATGCGATGGTCCCGCAGAACTCTCCATACTCCCTACACACTGGGCCAAAGTAAACATCAACATTTTCTCATCAATTTAATTTCAAATTTTTTAATTAATAAATAATACTAAATCAAAACATATTTAATTAATAATTAAATATATATACATGCGATGTGATGAAATATATTTTAGTAAATCGATAATATGAACAAAATGTACTGTTTTGAACGACTGATATTTATGAAACATCATATAACACGTAAGGGTGGGTGGGTGATACGTATATTCATTAAATCTTGGCAAATTTTCAATGAAATTTATTTTAATTTATTGTTTTGTTAATCTCATTTTGCTCTAGTTTACACTAGTATTAAATTAACAGCTGTAAAACTAATTAATCTCATTCAAATACATGGTTTTTAACATAATTTACATCTGTATTATATTTAAATATTAACGGGATTGATAAGAAATTTATGATTTGTTCACAGCTATTTCAGAAATATTTTCATGAAAATGCAACCGTTAAATCTCAGCACTATAAAATGAAGATAGAGTTCATAAAATATTATATTTCACATGCTTTACAATTTAAAGAGTATAAAATTCTATACAATATCTTATGTTTAATATACATGAATATAAATTTAATATGAAATATATGGCATTGATATATAAAATTGCAAAATCAATGCAAAACTTGACCTATATTAATTCCTAATACGTGTTTACCCTCACTTAATGTGCAAATTTACTGACCTACACAGTTTCCTAGAAAATTGCAAATAAACGATACCTGGAATACGTGCTGATTAATTTTTATATAAATATTTTACAATATTGTCGGGTTAAATTAATGCTTAATGATAAGCCTATCAAAATAATTGCTTTTTATAATTGAAATTTTTCGCGAAGATAAAATAAAAACGATTGAATGTAATATTTCCTATACCACAGGGACAAATTGAAAAATAAAAATTGAATATAAATTATTTAAGGATTTGTTTTATAGAATATTAATAATAAAACAATCACTTTTTTTTACTGAAACATGTATTGTTCTTATAATAAAATAATTTCAGCAATCTGAATATAGATGCATCGATAATTCGCATAGTTTTGCACTCTCATAAGTTCAAATAAAATCTTTGAACTGAGATTTAAGTAAAACTTCGTAATTGGTATGTGACTCAGGTACGCAATACTTAAAGCTAGTCGAACAAACTATGCAGAAGAAAACCAGACTCACATTTCCTCTCTAATCTTTGTAGAAACGAATGAAAAACTTATTTCTCTGCTTTGCTAAGAAAAATGCATTCTAATTATTTAAATTAGACTTTTTTAGCTCACAGTGAAAGCTTAGAACTGTATATGATGTCAAATAGAATAAATTATTTCAAGTTTTGTTTGACTCGTGAAAACAATATTCTCACGTATTACATATAGGGGTATTGTTATATAAATATCCTGTTTGCTTTATATCAAACATAATTTATAATACGTTGAAATCCAATATATTTTCATAGTAAAAATTAATATAAATATTAATTAAATATTAATAAATATAATAATATGTCACATATATGTTGTATATTGAGATGACCCCGATACGAGTTTCAAACCAATGCTTGACTATTGTCAAATTAATAATTGTGGCAATTAGTGTTTGCGTCGATTATTCCATTTGGTTAAATTATTAACGGACTTGTAACCAATTAAGGATGTTTTAACCGATTGGTCGTATTGACTCAACATTCTGGTAATATTAATATTACAAATTTCAATAATTAAAATACAATAATGCTAATGAGAGAGAGATTGAAGTTATCATAACATACGTTGATGAGCGAATTTTCGTTTTAATATTTTTTCAGGATGTTATTAATTTATGAGGTCCCGAGACTAATTTCATCGTGTAAGGTCCGCTTAATGCGTACGCAGTTTAATAAATTAGAATAGAATAATAAGCCCCGGGTCGACATTGTATATTCTCGGAAAAGGACACCAAATTATGACAATCTGTCTTCTTTACGGCTTATCAAATAGATTTTAATGATCATGTAAAAGTATCGGTGGCCTAACGCTATAGGGTCCGCAACAATTTATTGCCGGGTGGGTGTTGGTCCGCAGTAATTAACGAGTTTAATGTACTATGATTTACTATAATGGTGGTCGGTGTCAAGTGTCGCTCCTCGCAGACAGTTGCCGACTTGGCCCGCATCCGTAGGGTGGCAAGTGCTGTAGTCAGGGGGGGGGGGGTGGAAGAATGCGAGTCTAGTGTTACGCCTGGGAGGTCAACAAGTTAAAACGAATCACGGTTGCCAACGCACGGCTTTTTTTTCAAGCTTTTGTTTAAAAAAATCACTTCGAAAAATATACCAATTATAGGGGAATATATAAAATTCTCGATTATAAAGACCTGACTTAATACTCGAAAACAGCAAAGTCTACAGCCTCATTTAGGCTGTATATTACAAGAAAGAATTATTTAAGAAGGATTAGTGTAAAGCTTAAATCACTATTACTTTTTCAATTCCAATTAGATAGTGATTGAGCTACATTCATTAAGAACAAGTTTGATGAAAGTTTTTGTTGAAGTGCAACAAAATGTAGACGACAAATAAAAAATATTATTAATAATAACTATTTTGGAAATACAACATTCAGGGTTATTTAGTTAACGAAGGTCTGATTCCATAATTATATTACATATTTTTAAATGATATATTAATACATCGGGTCCTTCAATGTAAATTTTCACTTTTCGCAGACGATATAAAAATATTTCTATTTGTTACTTCAGTAGAAGATGCCCTTTCCTTGCAGCTGGACCTTGATTCTTTGCACGATTGGTCAATATTAAATCGTTTTTCATTAAGTATTCGAAAATGTCAAACAATGACATTTTCAAGATCAAAGGAGCTTATCATCTTTATTTACAGACTTGGGAAGGTAAGTCGTCCTAAGCAATCGTCTGTTAAAGATCTGAGTATTTTGTTTAATTATAAATTAAAATTTAGTTTACATGTATCGGATGTGTGTATGAGATCATCAAGAATGTTGGGCTTCGGCTTGAGAAATTTTCATCACATACGTAGCACCTTAGTCATACGAATACGATACATTGGTTCGGAACCAGGCTTGAATCAGGTTCCATTATATGGGCACCTAATGACGCCTTGAATTCGCTCAGCTTAGAGAAGACACAAAGAAATTTCTTAGATATTTCTACATGAGGAAGTTTGGATTATACCTAAACTTCTAGCCAACTCACTACCATCGAGCTCGTTCGCGTGTTCTTTTTCTTCCGTCAAATGTGAGGACAGGTGCTCTCAGAAACTATCCGGTAACCAGAGTTATTACTCTGCTCAACCACTTGGCCGACTATGTAGATATATTTTATTTTAAATATCGCCGTTTCGTTGATATTTTATATAAGATTTCATAATCCTTTTCTTTTCTTTATTGTTATGTATGTTATTTTTCATGTTACTATTATGTTTTTATGCGTGATTGGCAACCTGGATTATTCTGTAACGCCAATCACGCATTATAAAAATAAAAAAATAACATGATGTTAAATATATAGCAATAAATTAATCTTTTTGAAATAATAAAGAAACGAAATGATGTTTTACGAAATTTGACCAGTTAGTTTTTGACTTATCTTTGAGATTAATAGGTTTATTGGCTGCCTGTTTCATGTAGATTGTCAAAAAGGTTCATGTGTTTTGGTGTGATTAAGATTTTTTATAGGAAAAATGTAAATTTGGATCCAATTTTTGGTCAAATACAACACCGTTATGATGCGTTATGTATTCACCGGACATGGATTCCCTGTGCTTTCTTCCTATTCTTGATGATATATAAAACACAAAAGGACAATGCTTGGCCAAAAATTAATAGTTAAATCTATAATTGCTTGGGGAACTAAGCGCCTTACTTAAAAATATGTTCCAAAAAAGTATCGAAGATTTGAACAAACACCGGCATGGTATGATGCATTTGATTAAAATTTATTTGAATAGGATAAATTGACACTGATAAATAAATAAAGGTTTTTTTTAAGAAGAACAGCAATTCTGTATAGTTTTACCAAAGTATAAATTTTCTGTTAATATTAGGGGAACCGAAAAGCAATAAAAAATATTTTTTCATGAAACTGGGTGCTATAGAATGACCTTGTATGTCAAATCTATTTTAATCAATGATAAATCGAGAATTTGGTATCATGACAACGCGAGGCATAATGCTGAAAAATTGATGCAATAGAACATAAGTGAGCTTGAATCTTGACCAGATCTCTCAGATTTCATGAATTCGTAATGAATCATATCTGTTCGAGATCACCATCAGCTTCTTTTGACAAATATCGGACTTTAAGCTGTTTTTTGATGGCTTATCCTTGTCCAACGATCCTGATGAACATTTACGGTTAACGTATTGGATTAATTTCTCATTATATGTTACTATTCAATACAAAAGTTAATCTTTTTTATGACGAGAAAGCAGGATCATGTAAGTTTCCAAAATTTGTGGTCTCTGTTTTTTGTCCAGTTCGTGTGAAATTTATTAATCCACCCTTTTCACTTTAGCGATTTCATGCAGGTAAATTATTATTACTTGCCTACCAAAACCAAACAACAATGATAATTCATGGGCACTTGGAGATGAATCTAACCTGATTTTTCAGTACGTCATTATCCACCTTGGTGTGGACCGGATGGCTCTTTCGTAGGGTCAAAGTTTCCAGAACGAAATTTTGCAAACCATTTTAATACAATCTGCTGTGTAGTCAAATTAAACAAAAATACGTCATTGATATTCTAACCTGTATGTTTGTTGTATTTACTCATATTTCATAATTGTATGAATTCGTGACTTTTCCATATTTAATGAAAAATCAAGAAATATATTTTTGAAGCG
>JAGXCT010037138.1:0-13963 GCA_022495035.1 Philopotamus ludificatus | reverse complement strand
TGGTGCACCGCCATTTTTTTCCATGATCAAAAGTGCACCGTGACTTCAAAAAGGTCGAGAACCACTGCTCTATAACATCCTGTTACATGTATAATTTTTTAACATAAATAGAGATTGTCTGATTTTTTGATTGAATCTCTATGATATTAACTTAAACATATTTTTCAGTCCATTTAAAAAATAACAGATACCGGTAACAAGAAAATCAGTGCCTACCGTTTAAGAGATCGCACATGATGGCCATGTGCGATTTGATGACGACAAAAATGAATAAAATCTGACAAAAACGAGCAGAGGGGAGCTAAATTGGACTTGAATGGGAGAAGAAATGTCATATTTAGCAATAAAAGTAAAATAAATTTATCCGGACAAAATCACCAAAGTAAGATTGAAAGATACAGCAGAATATGCGCTGTGCCTCTCGTAAAATGTAACCATTATAAAAGAACAAAATTATTATTGTTTATATAGTTTTTTTCATCATCTGATTTATAATTTTATATTGATTTAAATCTTTAGAACCAAAAAATTAACGTATTCTTACAGCTAAAACTGTTCTATATATAAACTTTGACAACAGAAGCATATATCGATTGTCGCATTCTTCGTAAATTTTTGGCTTAGATATTTAACTATTGACAATAAAATTGAATTTATGATACATTCACGACTGGCTAATAAAAATATATAAAATGTGACTTAAATATAATGTTATTTTCGGGACCGATGAATTATTTATCTGAAGAAAATATCTATGTATATAAAAATATATGTTTTACTATATAAAAGAGTAAAAAATATTATTTGGCGAAACTAAATGCGTCGTATACGGTTTACTGATAATAAATAAAATACTTTTAACTGACAAGATTTTTATTTTCCCTCAAAAAAATAGTATCATAGTTCTTTATTTATATAAAAGTTGTAAATAATAACAATATTTATGTAATATATTAAAGTGAAAATTATTTTAAAAAAAACGAAGGAATGGCTGATTGGGGGTTGAAAAAAAATATTTTTCCATAAAGCTATTTCTGTGCTTTATATCTCTATGATCGTAAAATAGCTTTAACCCTTTACTCACTTAAGTTTTTGTTTAAGACCAACATATTTTGGTCTTAAACAAATGGTTAAAGGCCTTTAATGTACTTTTATATTATCTTCTTTTGTAGAAATTGAATGAATCAAGTTTACCTTTTCTTCATTTGAGAGTTCTCCGTTAAATTAAAGTTAAGATCTACATAATTTGCAAGTGTTTGTCAGAAATTAGTTGCAAGCCATTAATGGCATTGTGCTATGGAATATCTTCTATTTCATTTTCAGCTCCTTGCCGTTACCAGCAATGCACTGCATTTAATATTCAAAGTTAGGAGGAAGAAACAGCTCTTTAAATTTAAATTTATAGTAATTTTAATTATTTCTTACTACTGGAAATAAAAACGCAAAAGTATTATAAGTTTATGTACAAAATTAAAACGAGACTAAAGAAATTGTAAGCAAATTAAGCCGTAAGATAAGCAGTTTGAAAAGCACTGATATAAATTCGTGTACATTTTTTTTATACATATAAGTACATTTGTTATCAGGATGAGATCTGAATAAAATTCTAATGATCATTACTAAATGAGATCAATGAATAAGTATAGCTAAAAGTAATATTCATGAAAACTTCACAAACGCGAAATTATATGACGCCGAAGCAAAATTTATATATTATTTTATCGAGGCTGAATATCTGAAAAATATTTAATCGATATTTACTTTGTATAAAAACTATAAATATGGAAATTTAAACATTATTATTCAATATTTTAAGAGCAGCGCTGTTGCCTTAGCGCAAACTTAACCATTGCCTGAAGGAGAAAAGCGAAAATATTAAAATATTAGTTTTAAAAATTTAATATTAAAACAAAACATATTTTTTTAATGATATCCGGTAAACATTATACAGGATGTTTTTAATCGCACCGCATTGGACCAGGGTCGCAAAAAATTGATATCTTGCCAAAAAAGTATATTTTCATTCAGAAATGCTAACAAGTATGAATGGGATTAAAATCATGCGTAAGAAAAGTACTTATAAATATATTGCTAGACTGTCTCCATCGAGATGTAAATACAGACGCCTCACTGAGTCACCCGACGACATTTATGCAAAGAAATACAAACGTATTTATTAAACTATGACAATGAAATGAGTCATTTAAGTATTGATTAGCGTAACTGGCTGAATATACAGCAATTTTCTGAAATAAAAGCTGTCTATTACTACGTAGTCATAATGTAATATTTCAGGATTATATGAAGGGGTTAGTTATACATCATATCCATTACGCTTACACGAACCAGGTATTTTCTGGACGGTGTACGAGATGAATAATGTAATCGCATTTCACGGGACGGGACCATTAAAGGTTGAGAGCTTCTGCGTATGGCAATCGCCGTTTTGCACAAAGAAATTGCAAAAGATTAACAAAAAAAAGGAACGTATTCGACCCTTAAAATTAAAGTATTTCAACAATTTAATGAATCTTTTGTGGGCCAAAGTTTAACAAGTGGGTACAAAGCTCATTTATTTGATATCTCTTTTGAATGTCTTGAGCAATAAAAAAAGTGTGTCTGATGTTAAAAAAATTATGTACCGTAAATTTTAATTTTATTACGCCATCGGAATGTTTCAGAATTTATTCAGGTCAAATTTTGAACCGGTAAAACATAAAAACCGAGCAAATTAATTATAATTGAGATTAAATTATTTAACGGAACGGGATACTTTCGCAGATGTACATTTTCTTTTTTGGAGCATTCATTGTTGAAGTTTTGCACGGTGTACTTTAATATTTCACTTGGGTGTTTAATAAGAAACCATCTCTGTTATTCATTTTGTCTATCTGCAGACAATAGTGCAGAGACGATTGAAAGAGCATGATGAAGAGAATATCCCGCGGGAAGTACACAATTATTTCTATCCGGAAGAACATCTGAAAAACATTTTTTTCAACGAAAACAAAATTGATAAATATATTTTCGAAATTAATTTTAAATTAAGATTTCACCCCCCGGTTAATAAACAGTGCTTTGATTAAAGTGTGAATCTCTGGAGTCAATTATTTTAATATTAATCCTTTTGGCTCTCTTATTAATTCGTTTCCTTTGTTCGTATTCGCACAATATAGAAGCCTATAATTATTATTAATTTTGCAATGGAAGGAATTTAATTAAAGAATATTTATGAAAAAAGCGCATTGTTTTGATCAAAGATTATGTAAGATCCTCAGAGAGCACACTAGTTGAAATTAGTTTTAGGTCATCAGATATTAAATGTCAGTAAACAATGATTAATTTCTAGAGCAATTCTAGCGCAAACTCAACATACAGAGTGGGTGTTGGAATTTCAAGCGAGATCGAAAATTAAATGTTTATTTTCGAGCGTTTCTCAAACAATCTATGAATATTCAATACTGATATTTCTAAAAAAAAAAATAATAAATCGAATCCATTAGGAATGATGAATGAAAGAAAATAATAAATAATGATCATGAAACAAAATGATTGCATTAAAATTAATTGAAAAAACGATGCTATTCTGATAATAGATGAATATCTGTCGCATTTATATATTTTTTTTATGATTTATAGTTGCGTATCAATGATTGAGAGTCTCTCTATATATTCGGCGAATTCTTAATAAAAATGCGTATCGTCCTTGCATAGAATTAATTTATACATATATAATCTGTAATACATTTCAGCTGAAGGATCTGTCTACGCATTCGCGCGCGAACGCAGACCCGTCGGCGTCTGTGACGTCAACTTGAATAAAACCGTGACGTCACGGAATGTCGGACATTTGTTGCTTTTTTTTATTTTATTCCCATTCTCCTTGATTTTCTCGAGGATGAGGAAATCAATCACCGATTTGTTGGTCAGTGTACGATGGATGGCTTCAAGAACTCGGTAAGTATCGACAGATTGAATGGATGAGAATAATTGGGTAAACATATTCCAGTATTTTTATAAACGCGGTATATATAAATATACTTTTACTTCGTGTAATATGTAAATGTAGTCGGTTTTGCTCGGGTTAAATGAAGCTTTGTGATCATTATTTGCATGGGTGAATTCAAGAGAAACTGCATGATGTCGACTGATGCAACTGCAGTCTAGAATACAACGCCAGGTTTGTTTTTTTAAGCAATTAAAGTAACTTTTTTCGAGTTATATCGAAACATATTTTATTAATGCTATTTATATAAAGCATAAATTGTAAACAAATTTTAAGTAACCTGATTTAATAAAAAAATATTTTATTTAATTCAATTCGTTGCTATAAATAAGTAAAACGAACGTGAGATTTTTGCAAAATGAGACCACATTGAAATGAAATTGTGTCATTGCTGTGCCCAAAAATTCTTCACGTAATATAGCTTTAATATCCTTATTAGGATGTTCTTCTCCAAACGGGTCAGAAATATTTGTAGATTATTATTTATATGACGGACTACTGACTTAATTACTCGGCTACGCCTGGAACAGATCCTTTGGTTAATCCATTTATTTCGATAGTAGTACCAGATCATTTAAATCTTACAATTTCACGCTGAACCCTGAACGCCCCTGTGAATATGTATAGTGAACTATATTATACAGGTTAATACTAAGGAGGTGCTGCATGGATAATTGACAAACACGGATAATTAAATATTATTTAAAAAAAACTATCGAAAATTTTCCAAATATTCTGATGATTTTTTTGATAGCAATTCGAATTATGCTCTCGTGTTGTGAATTATGCGATTGATGTTTTCTTCTTCTTCACTTGTATCTTCATTTTGTTTATCTCCTCGTGAACTGGAAATAATATTCACCTTGCTTATATGTTGAAACCCTGTATCACATGAATCGTATTCTAACTACTCCCCAATGTTTTCTTTATCGACATGTTACATTTAAACTCTAGTAAATAACATTATTTTACATATTCTAGATATTTATTTTACTTGCTCCAGGCTCTTTGGAATCCATAATATGTCTATCGTAGAATTTTCCTCAAAATGCGTTACTGATTTCTTAAAACTAAAGATTGATTTACTCCACGTATAGCATTTAGTATTGTATTTTTTTTTTAATTTATTCAAATAGTCATCTTTGTTGCAAGGGGTTTTCAATAACTAGTTTTGTGTCGTTTCATTAATAAAATTAAGCATTGATTCATAGATAAAATTAAAGATGCTTGGGTGTTAATAAAAATTAACAAGACTCTTAATTTAATAATCAATCTTTTTTATAAATGCTCATTTTTATTCCTAATGTTTTTTTCGTTTTATTTTCTTTTCTAGTTACCATGAGTTTATTTTTATGATTTCGTGATGTGTTACTGCACGTGATTGGTACTTTTGACCGATGTTTTTAAGACATTTATACTAATATAAACAATAATAATCTGCTAGAATATTCCCAAAATCTAAAAATCAGATGTTTATTTATAATATTAATAAATTTTTTTTCGAGCGCATAGTGTGTTACAAAATTAATTTTAATATAATCTTAATTAAATCAAAAAGCTACTCTTTTTTTAAAATTCCAATAAACCAAGTCACAAGTAAATAGACGATCCATATTACAAACAATATTTTTTTTTAAACAGTAACTTCGGTTTCTTTGATTTTTCTTGTATTCATTATTTAGTCAATCCTCCGAAGTAGTCTAGAAGTGACTTCAATGAACGATGATCGCTTGTTGGATTTTAGTTGATTTTTCATTTAAAAAACGTTGTTAAATTGTTTTTACTCCTAGATTTTCGAGAGTTTCTCTGTGTATTTATTTGTAATAATTGCCAAATGTTTTCAATTGGGTTTATATCGGGAGATTGTCCAGGCCAGAACAAAATATGGAAACTTTGATCGTCTTTCCAAGAAGTTTTACGGGTCTTATAGCGAACAATCGTGAATAGATTTTTTTTTAATTGTGTTGTTAAACAATGAGATTAGTCCATCTCCTAAATCAGTAAAGTCTACCCGATTTTATGAAATGAACAATTATCCTATTTACAGTCGACAATAAGAATTGCGTTCAAAATGACTGATAATTTAGCCGCGTGTGGATCTCAAGCGATCTTGGTATCCAGGAGCTTTCAGATTTTTTTTGCGCGACTATTTACTTATTAATTTTTATTATCGTTTTCATCAACTTTTTATTATTTTGTTTTTTTTTAATTATAAACAATAACAAAAAGTTTTTCACTATGACATTCAATATCATACAGATTTTCTTTTAATGTATTTAATGCAAGGTTATTATTGTTGATTGCTTAGTCTTAAAAATATCTATTACGCAAATCAAGAGATAAATATATATATTATAATAAAAATAAATAAGACTAATATTACACTTTTACGCAGTCAGAGAAGAAAAAGCTGTGGGAGGTTATGTTTGTTTTCTTCGCCATTTATATCCAGACAAGTTTGTTTACTATTTTTGTTATTGCAAACATATCAAAGCAATCATAATTAGCATCTGATTGACTTATAAGATAATAAATAATGCAACTCGTGAATTTAAATTTTGTTTGAAAATATGAATAATAATTTTGTGCGTCGAAAAGCGCCGAGTCTGCTCACGTCTCGATCAGCTGATGGATAAGTAGGGTTTTCAAATTTCTGAAAGGATGAGAAGGGTAGAAGATGACCAGTGAGGTGCCCTTAGCTTTCACAATGAAGTTCGTGATAGAAATTATAAAATGCAATTCCGTGGCCGGGGTTCGGGGAGACGGTAGTGCTTCAGGGAGAGACGTGCGGGAGAGACAGGGTCATTACAACTTTGTACATAATTCTCCGGAACCACTCTTCTCCGAGACACCGCTAAACATAAATCGATGAAAATTTCTAGCAATGAAAAAAATTAATTGCAAAATTTTAAATCTGATACGGACCCCTCGTCTGTAGCGCGTCACACGAGCCGTGTACAAAAATAAAATAAAATTTACGATATAAATATTCATGGATACCCTTATCTCTGATTCAAACAAAATATACATAAATGAGGGCGTGATTGGTGAACAAATGATCCCGAAGCTCAGCATTTTATACTGCTCTTAAGCCATTCTGGATTAAAGCGCACACTCTCGCCATACTAATTGACGTAGTGGTTTTGTGTGAAGGTCGCTCAATGCAGTTGTTATCAACCGAAGGTGGCTGAAACTTGAGAGATTACACGGCTCTTGGTTGAAAATTTTCGGCGCATGTACCGTTTTCAGCGGGGAAAAATGGGCTCAATAAAGATAAAATTAAATGTAATGTGTAATGGTCAAAAGGGAGGAAAAGTCGTGAAGTTAACAAGGAGACATGGCCCGCGTCTGCAACAGTGAAAAGCTTTTACAATTACGCAATATATCTGTTTAAAGTGGACGGATATGTGTAACAGGAACTTCAATTTTAACACATCACTGTTATAAATTGATAAAACAGTAAATCATTGATTTAAATAATAAGACACAATTGCACAACCGCTAAATAAAACATTTTTTCAATTTCTAAGCAATATTTATTATTGGATAAAAAATTAAGATACATTGTAAATCTAAAAAATCTTAAACTTATTCGAAATACTAGTTCAATTTAGTTAGATTTATTGTGGTATAAATATTAGCATACCTATAAATAAAATTATTTCCGCAACATTTTTGACATTATATACTTTTTTAAACGGATTATTCTAAGAATAAAAATAGTTATTCATGCTTCATAATATGGTCGATATTTTGGATTCTTCTACTAATCAATAGGATCACGCGTAAATGACAAGCGAACTCGGCGATATCATATGTTGACTGCCGCTCTCGTCTCACGTGTCAATCTCACGGTTTCACTCGCACTCGGCACATCGTACCGGATGCGAGCAAGAAAACACATCGCACCCGTGGTAACAAAAGCGAATTTTGTTGATTTTTTTTTTCGCAATTGCAGAAAATAAAGGACAATATTATTCTTTAGACTTTTTTAGACAAATACAAAAAGTTTGTGACTTGTAGGATTTATATTAAATGTGTTATTCGAGAACAATAAACAAAACGCTTAACTCTTTTTTTACACTGTCGATACTTTCCAGATAAACTATCACAAATATCTATTTAAATTATTTTGAAAATAATATAGATTTGATTGAACAATTGAGTGTAAATATTTATTTATCCAAATTTCATAAATATAATATATTTTTTTTTATAAAACAATAAATTGATTATTAGGACAAGATAAAAAATAACGTGAAATAGATCCTTAATATATTAAAATCAACATATTTTCCCTAAATAAAATAAAATGCACCAATTTTTTCATCCGCAATTTTATTGGATAGCTTTATGTTTAAATAAATATACATATAGAATTTTCTAAGCCTTAAACTTGACTGATGTATTCTCAGTTATATGGTTCACTGCCTATTTTTTCATATGGGATATGATTTTATTCTTTAAAATATCAGAACATTTAAAAGTAAAAGAATTTCATGGAAAATACAATTTTCATTTATTATGAAAATGGAAAATATAATTATATAGTGATGGAATTTAATACAAAACGCTTTCGGCTTTCAAAAAAAATTTATCTCTCTTTATAAATTGGTACGAAATATTCCTAATAATATTTTTTGAAAAAAGAGATTTCGTTTAAAAAACTTTATTTCGTTTGTATTATATTATAAATAATAAAATCACACAATTAGATATTAGAACTATAAGGAGCTTCTCAATAACAGTTTCGAGGTATATTTTGCATCCAGGATTATTAAATTTCATTCTAACGGTATTCTAAATTTGTTAAATAGATTAAGGATGTTAGTCAATCAAATATATTGAATAGATGTAATAATATTTTTACTATTATTATTATTATTTAATATAAAGCATTATTGTCATTAAAAATATATGCGCCAACAATTTTGTCGTTTAAATAATTTGTTGTGCAAATATTTTTTTGTATGAATTATTTTCTCTGCATTTTTGTTAAGCCGATATGTCGAGCTTTACCACCGGGGACTCAAATTGGATTAGGAAATTACACGGCTTTAATTATGTTTTCCGTTTGACCACCCAGGCCTACCTCACATCACATGGATTTCAGGGGTCATGGAGGAGGCCCGTTTTCGCCATTAAACTTGCAAACTTGACCCGTAATGATCTGCAAAATACTCTAATAATAAATTCGCATATGCCAAACGGTGGGCGAAAATCCGAAGTAAACAGCGTAGGAGGAGACGGTAGGTGAGATAGCCCACCCCAACCTCTGTGGAGGTGAAGGGTGGTTCTGTTGGGTGGCGTATGGCCGGAGGCGTGTGGTGACAAGGAAACGGAACTTGCCGTCGTAGTCTCTTAACAATCTGCACGGGCGCTTAATGCCGAGTCTACGTCGCCCAGGACTGCCATTGGATACGCTTGATGGGATATTCGTTAATTTTAAGGAGTTTTTCAAAGGTTATCATAGATAAATATCTACGATATTTAAATATACAAAGAGGAATATTCAGCTGTTAAATTTTACATGTAACCTATGTAAACTTACCAACAATCCCTCAAATGGAAGCTATTAATTCGGTTTTGTTATTACAATTTAAGCACAGCAACACTTGAAATATGTCAACATTTGACAATGAAATTTATGATTTAATGTCATGGATTTGAATGCTGAAACGTGCTGAAACGGAATCGATATTATAATGTGTAATTCTTATCAGGATTATTCGACAGTATAAAATGCATAGTTGGATAATCGTTGTAAACGTTTAGTGTATATTTATTACATAGAATGAATGACTCCAGGAACAAAACTAATGAGATTACAGCGGATGGATAGTAATTTTATTTAATTAATTAAAATAAAAACATTTACAAAATCATATTTTTTTCGAGAAATATCGCCAAATAAAATGATATATTATGAAATACTTGAATATTTTTAATTAATTTTAAAAATGAATTTAATAATTAAATATTTTGAAGTACAGCTCTGGATAATCTATACGTTGTTATATCATATTTCAGCTTGTACGACTTCTTAAGGGTGACAAAAAATTTAGTATTCTTTCTGGAATTCTTTTGAATAATACATATTTAATTTATACATTTTATATATATTTAAAGAAATAAATTAAATAATTTTATATAACTAATTTTTAGAAAAGAAATATTCAATCTTTTCGAATGACTTCATTAAAAAATGTCTTAAACAAAGAATGCATTTCAAAGTATTTCATTAGTAATAATTATTTGTCTACGTGTAGAAACATTGCGGAAAAACCAAAGAGTAGAAAATTATAATAAATTAAGATCATGACTATTGAAAGAATATTTTACCGCAAAAGTAGATTTTTCAGAGTATAAATGTGGGTAGAAATGTGTTGTTGCGTCCTCAAAACAACATAATTTTGAGGACGTCGTCGAGTGATGTATCGTATACAGTTGAATGCTTAACCTTTTTTGTTGTAGTGTTTAAATGCTGATTTTTTATAATTTAAGAAATTGATAGATTATAGCCAACGTCCTCCTACATATACCCGGTGTAAATATTATGCAAAACTTTTTTGGCGAATTTTTACCTGCTTAATTTATAAAAACAGTCCAGGAAGAATGGTTATTTATTCTATAAAAATATAAAAGACTGGAATGCTATCGTGATTTATAAATCAACTCTAGACATAGTGTTGTTTTGTAGTAGGTGTTGTTTTTCTTCATATGAAAAAGAAAATTGATGCCTTTGAAATGTGGTGCTGGCGACGTCTGCTAAGAATACTATGGACCGCTAAACGCACAAACGTGTCCGTTGGGGAACTACAAAGAAGACCGACTTTCAACCATATGTTTCAAAAAGATTCTTCGATACTTTAGGCTTGGAAATGTACAAGGACGCAGGGGAAGGAGCAGGGTGCCCACCCGCTGGAATGACCAAGTGAAAACAGCCACAGGCTCCACCGTAGTAGCTGCGATGCGGGATGCAGAATTCAGAGAATCATGGAGAGACAAAATCAAGAATTTTCGGAACGAGAATGATCACGATACTCAGACGTAACAGGTAACAGTAAGTAAAATAAATATCAAAATCGTCTTATTTTTTTTTATTTTTTTTTGAGTCGTGAAACGATTACATATTATTATATTTTTATAAAAGATATTAATCCACTTTCCCTCATTTCTGAGGATCGTGACCATGTGCATGATTTTCCCTTATGGAGGACCATGGACATGGTTTTCATGGGAATATATAGTGCAGTGGTTTCCCGTTGCCTTCTGCACAGTGATTTTTATACTGAAGAGCGCTGCTGCCCGCTTCCAAGCTTATATTTTTGACAATTATTTTTTTGTGAAAATGAAGGTCGTCAGCCTTCATCCCACCCCTCTGTTGACCAGCGTCACTCAGAAGTATTCAGAATGGTCACCCATCTGAATACTATCTGCGCTTATTGCAATTAACTTTAACAATCATAATTTGATTGTAATTACCTCTAAGCTATGACGGACTTTTTTATTAAAAAATTAAAATATAATTATCTATATTTTGTATTACTTTATTCATCGTTTAAAACAATTTTTAGAATCCATTATAGTAGTAATCTTTCGGTTTAGACAAATGAAAGAAGAAAATATTCTACTTCTTTTTCATTATGATATTTTTTTTTGGCGAAAGCATTTTTTAATGCCCGAAAAGATGAAAATTAGATGGAACAAGGTCAAGGTGATAGGGTAGACATCGAAGCACTCTCCAATTCTGATCAGCAACTTTTTGTTGGGTTTTGTAGAGTACCCATATTTCATCTCACTATTTTATGAAGCTTAATTTGATTTGTTTTTAAAGTTATCATCTCCAAAATTTTTTTTATTAATCAAGCCCTTCAGCGAAAGGTGACTGGATTATTTTCGAATAATTTGGAAATCTTTCCAGTAATTGTTTTGCGTATTTGCCTTTTTTGTAGTAATAAAGTTTGACGTTTTTAAATATGCTCTGTATCGTCACACATGTTTGAGAGGTTAAACATATTTATTTCTTAAATAAAAGCACTGAAATATTAACTTCGAAACGTCTTAAAGGGAAATGTAATAGTTTAATAATTCTTTGTAATAAAATAAAAAAAAATATGAAGCTACAGACGGACGCACCAAAAATCTCTGACACGATATAATGGCCGCATGTGGCGAATATGACATGCTTGACGTAGATTATATGTGTCATTTTCACAAGTTTCTGATAATAAATTCTTGAGCCAGAATGTTATTACTTTTTGTTTAACCTCGCATATGAATTATTTTGTCCCAAATAGTTTATTTTATGATGGTCACTCTGCAAATCCATGTAAAACCGATAAAACTGAAAGTGATGCACCGAAGCCGCTTGTCTCGACGTATGACAGACTAATGACATTAGCGCCCTGTCGGGATTGTGCAACGCCCAATCTCTAGATCCGATCAGTTCGTTGTCCAATCCAGTCATTGATCTAACGCTTTGCAAACCAATCCTACCCAAAATGACAGTGTAAACCCCTGAAATTAAATATCAACGAATAAGGTAAGAAAATATATATTTAATTAGTGAAATTCGTATAATAAAATAAGTTAAATTAGGGATGAAAGTGACGGAATCCAAAGAAGATTTATTAGGTAGTTCCAATACTTTGGAAGCTGGAACGCGTAATGGTAGTGTACGGGATTTGGATCATAATATTATCGAGCATGTGCTCACTCCACAAGAAAAATCTTTTTTATTGCACGCAGAGAGGGGAGATTGTGCAACAATTCGGAGGTAAATAACAGATTTTTTTAAATATACTGAAAAATATATATGTACTAAGAAATCCTTGAATCGTTAATGTTTACAATGACAAAGTAATATAAACTGTGGAGCGAGGTCTGCGTTATTTCTAAGGCTTCTAAGATCTGCTTTTCGATATAATGCTATTTATTCATATTTGATTTTACGTAGGTTATTAGACGAATTTCATCCGAGCCAACCTGAAATACTCGACATAAATTGCGTCGATCCTCTCGACCGATCCGCACTGATTGCCGCCATCGAAAATGAAAATATAGAATTGATTCGATTGCTCTTGGAGGCCGGCATTAAAGTTAAAGTATGTAAAAATAACTATATTTTAAGCATATCATTTCGAAAAATGTATAGTTTTAGTATTAAATCCCTGAAACGCGTTTCACGGAGAGCTGTATAATTTATTATCTCATTATTTCGTATACACGGCTAGCTGCTGCTGTGAGGATGACATATTATCGTATGCCGGCGCACAAAATTATTAATGCCAAAAATAATTATTTTAAATGGTATTAAAGTCGAAGGTGCCTTCTGTTTTTTTTAATATAAAACGGAGATTACGTGGTTAAAAATCTTCTACTAATTTTTTTTTTAATCGGCCCACATTTATATTCATTTTAAACAGGAAGAAACCCCATTTGTGTTACCCAAATTTACATGCATAGTCATTTTGAGTCCACTGAGAGTTTTTTTAAATAAAAGTTGCCATATTTAATAGAGTAAATTATTAAAAAAAAAAAATTTTATTCATGTGTATGCATATTTCTGCGAATTGAATCCTTGTTTTTTGCGATCTTCATATAAATTTTATTGATTTGTTTTAGATTTTAATCTTTTTAATACTACGGAAATTATTTAAACAAATTATTCTTTAAATCCATCTCCAGTCTTCTAGAAATGTAATCTTATCGTAATTACTTCCTCTTTAATTAATGTGTTTGACAATTTCACGCAATTTCAATTAAAAATAATAGTTTCAATATTTAATGTTAATGGTTAATATATTATAAATTAAAAACATTTCTGATATTTTATAAGTCCAAAATACATTAAAAATAAGTATTGGATGAATATATCATTTTAATTTCATTTTTAAATTAGTTAAAGCGCATTCTTTGAGCGATGTCTAATTAAGGAAAAATATATTTACTTTG
>JAGXCT010037137.1:71900-176510 GCA_022495035.1 Philopotamus ludificatus | reverse complement strand
TTTTTTTTTCCTGAAACCGTGTTATATAAAGCGTGTTGTATAAAAAATAGCCACCATTTATTCAACCGTGTTATATAAAACCGTGTTATACGAGGCCCGGGTGTATATCTAAAAATATTGGTTATAAAATAAAATTCGGAATCTACTCTTCCTAAAACACGACTATTTTTCTATATTTCATTTTTTTTTATAATAATAAAGAGTTTCTCTAGCCGGAAATATTAGGGGTGTATTTTTTAATTAAATCTAATTTTATAATTTTGATGTGTATTGAATTAATGTAAAATTGTTATAATTTATATATCTTTGAGAATAATTCCAGATAATAGATTTCATAAATAAATAATTCTTATAGTATATATCTATAAAATTCAGTTTACAATTGTTAAAAAATCACTATTATTATTGTTATGTTACAAATAATTGTCTATCTTAAAAGATCCACTGCTTTTTAGTTCAACTGTAAAAATCATTTTATTTTTCAGCAACAGTTTGAATGATGATTTATATGCAACTGTAAATTATGTTCAGTTAAATTGCACCTATTTTTATCACATTTTCATTAAATTTTTATATTATAATAAAAAGCGAAAAAATAGATACAAATTACGATCAAGATCAATTCTAGGCCAATTCAATTACGTACATACAAACGTGCAATTTTGAATGTCGAATTATAGGATCATGATGCACCCAGTCCCGATACAGAGATAATTTGGCAAAAAAAAATGATTTGACCGCTTTTAAATAAAAAATTAAAATTATTATCAATGAAGTGAATTTTTGCTAATGGTATTCCGCATTCGGCCGGGTAGAATATAATATTCTGCATTATTAACATTTGCTTTCACGGATGTCCACTAATATGAAAGTGTTCTGAATTCGCCATTATGTATTTTATTTAAGACGAAAAAAAGTACATCAAAAATAAAATAGAGCGTCGCGGGGAAAATTTTTCACGCGCCTCAATTGCTCAAGTAACCGCAGATTCTTGTGTCCAACAAGAAGAAGACGTCGAAGAAAAGACGCCAATTGAAAAACGTGGGAGAATTTGAGGCGATACGCAGATTATATCGATTTTCCGGGGAAAATGTTCGCGATTGCCAGAGAATGTGTTAAAAAATTGGAATATTCTTAGTTCAATAATTAAGTTACTAGAATAAACCGCTGAATAATATATGCGGTCGATATAATATAAAAAAATAATATATTCGTTTCTCGTATATGGTATTTTTTTAAAAATAATAAATCAAATTTATATAGAGCTGTAAAATTATGTGCCTAATTTATTTAATACTAAAAATGTTATAAAAGAAAGTACTTTTCGGTGCATTGATCATGAAACAATATATATTTTGGACATTGAATCTAGAATAAGCAATTCACGGTCTACTACCTTGCCCGTGACATTTTACATTCACTGCCACGTGGTTAAATACTTTTCGTGTCATTTATCAAACAAAAATGGAAAAAAACATCCCATATTAAGTGGAGCGAATCTCCAATTGTTTGTCCACGTGGTCATCGTTTGATATGACGACGAAAGTGAGAGCCGAATGTTAAGTAAGAGACGATGCCGAGTACTGGACCAAATTGCATCTGTCATCGCGATGACTTGAAAATCAAATACAGGGTATTCAACCATATACCACTCTCGGCTGATCGATTTTTTATTAATACTTGATTACATCCTCATAATGTTCAAATCAAATTTGAAATAAGATACAATTTAATTTAGAAACACGTACGAAAAACTTTCATTGAATCAAATTATATAGTAACACGATCCAATTTATTAAAAAAACTGTAATAATACTGTGATCTACGTTTAATCCGGACGTAATTAATCCGCAAATTGAATGTGTCATATTCAGATCTAATTTTTAGATTAATATGCATATTGCAATTATAAATATTCATACAGATATATACATATTTATACGTAAATTGAATATTTTTAATTTGAAAATTTTCTACAATAGAAAGTCCTATCAAGATTTCAAATCATTAGGAATAATCATGACTGTGCTAAAATTTTTGGGTTAAATCGTTAGTATAATACAAGCCGATAGAAGTTTAATATACGAAACGATCATCATTTGTTAAAAATATGTAGGCATCAATTAAAATATAATAACGCGGAACAAATTTTCATATATTATCATGTAAAAAATTTCCCTATAATAATAAATTTTCAATACTTTTACACTTTTCACAAATGAAAATATATAATTTTAATTCTTCGTATCATTTAATTGTTTCATTATCAATTCTAAGAATGCATATAAATAAGTAGATCAATAAATAAACATCGAATCAGAGATGATTGATGGAAAACAGTGTCGGTTTTTCATTTAAAACTATTTTCACAATAAAGACAATGGTTCACTTTTCCATCCCATTAAGCCATGGGAAATCCTTCTGAGAAATCTATGAGAATAAAAAAACGATAGCAACGAGTGTCATTATTCTAATAGTAATATAATTACGGGAATCTTGTTCAATATTTCATTATATTCGTATTTCACGAACGATCAAGGTCAATATCGAGATTCGCAAGAGCATACACCGTGAATCATTGTGCGATCAAAGAAATTAAATTAAATTTCACACTAAGCATACCCGATTCGGTGTACGAATATTTTAATTCTGGCGATTTTGAATCCGCGAAAAATAATGAGGAGACTGTATGCATTCTTCACGAGATGCAGAAAATTACCCAAAATTAGATATACGGAGCTGGTGTTCATTGCCCGTGGAAAGTCATCGTTTTAATTGGTCAAATATGATGGATGTGTTGCCGCAATTATTCTATAAATTTGCAGAACAATCATTCGCATAAATTAATTGGTAATTATTTGAAATTTTCGTTTACTTTGATCACGATTTTTGAATTAAACGGCGAGTTGGGTACAAAAACGTGTAGAAAATCGACTAAAAATTATTCGTATTAAATTTCCAGAGAGATATTTTCTAAATAAGTCTTTAATTAATTTATTATTTAATGTCTAATATTATTATGAAGGTCAATACAGGATTGATTTAAAAATTCTTCATATTATTCAGAGGTAATTATTATGTAAGGTGTAAAATTATTACATATTTCCATAAAATCGCGCATCCGTGATTTTCGCCAAATTTTGAACGCATCATATCATTGTATCTTATGAATTTATATGCAGTATTATTCGAAAAAAATGTATGTTTTATGCAATAGTATCAAATATAATTAAAGATGTGCCCACCAGTCTAGAAATATCTTAATTTAAATCATAAATTATTATTTTTTACGTTTTTTGAATTTTTAAAACAAACTGCAACTTTTTTAATTCAGTATTTATCATTTACGTTTATATTTATATGCCAGCTTAATATTTTATTTTTAAAATTCACACTACATGCAATTAATGGATCAAAAGTTATTATAATATATATAAAAAAATAAGGTATGTTTGACTATATTTAGGGATTAATTAAACTTAACTCGATTCACATTTTAAATATTAGACACGTTAAAAAGGCAATCGTGCAAAAAAAGAGTATAAAGTGCACATACATAGTGTTGATAACTTACAATACTTAAAATAAATTTTAATATAAAATTCAGAAATTATTAATAAACCTGTATCGAGTTTCAACACTTGGGGCAATGTTAGTGTGACTCATTCCCCCGCATCTTTAGAGTCTTTATTAAGACGAATGGCGATTTGTAATCTTACTTTTATGCCGTAGTCAAAATAAAATAAATAAATAAATGTCATATTTTTATTAAATAATTTTAAATAACTGTTTTTAAGTTTTATTTGTTTCAATTTAACCCTTTCAGAATTGAATTTGCAGTTACTCTTTTAATTTCACTATTATCACTATAACTAGTAAAAAAACCTTGCTAATGAATATGTACTAAAAGATAAAAAGCTAAATATAAACCATTAAGATATTGTATAACTAGTATAAAGACAATATTAACGAATTTTGACTAAATTTAATGACAATTATTTTATTAAATTTTCGTTTCTTATAAAAACCAGGGATTCGAACTCTAATTTTGTCGAAACGAAGGCCATCGCTGAACCTAAAAAATATTGGTTTATTTCGGGTTGATGCATATTCTATACTATCTTACTTTTCAGTTCTAATCGTTTAGTGAAACGTGATATGAAAAGAAAAACAAAAAAGATTTCCTCTTTCTACAGATGAAGATTTAATAAAATAAAAGCATTTTTGCAACCGCTGGGAGTAAAATAAAAATTCATATCCTAATTTATACAAAATTTTTACGGTGGTTTTAAGAGCTCTAGCAAGAAGGTAAGTGTTGAAATAGCCGAAGAAGTTTATTCTACAAGATATTATAAATAGTTAATAAAAATATATTGGAAGATATTTTTATTGACCAAGGGTTCTGTATATTTTAACCGTTGAATTAATTATTTTTTTTATATAATTTATACTCCTAGTTTTAATTATTATACTAATAATAAATTATTATAATAATAACTATATGACAAATAAAATATGTTTTTAACAAGCCCAATAATAACTTTACGATCTTAAACGATTAGGAAATCAATCATTTTAGAATATCTTATAAAAAAACCATAGAACTAGATAATTTCGTAAAAAGTCATAACATCAAAATAGATGCCTAATCCTTTAATTTATTATTTTATTATATTATATCTGATTTTGTAAATAAAAATCTTTAACATATATTTGTTATTAATATTGTAAATCATATAATCAAAAGAATCAACAATTTTTAACTTAAGTTTCTGAATAATGTGCCAGTGCTTAATAGGTAACATCTCATTAAAGTAATATTCTGATTAAGAAATGAACTATAATAATTCATTCTCTTGATCAAAATCATAATCATGTGATAAAGAGTCATTACGTATTTAAAAAAAATGAGTTTACATGTTAATGCACTGATTGATGAATATTGAATACTAGATTATTTTAATATGTGGGATTTATTTCTTAACAGATTAAGAAATAAATTACTGCCTATTTTTCGATTTAAGAATTTTTCTATGCCGCATACAGCAACAATGCGACATGCTAAATAATCGCAACGAAAGCTTTCGAAAGTCGTCCATCGATTTTATTTTATTATAAAAATAGAGGTCCAATTTAGGATCGGAACACGTCGTCTATTTAAAATCTCTCGGGCATCTACTCTCGCTATCGTTTCCCCTTTCAATACCAGTGGGCCTTCTCGCTGGTTCAAATGATGTCCAACCGTTAACTTTGGCCCAATTTTGTCATCTTTTTTTATTTGCAATGGCATTTCTCATGTACACTAAGTGTAACGCCTCACAATTGTTTTTGCCGTATTTTTAACCGAGAACCTTTTTGCTCTAGCTGCAAACTGCATCCAATACCGAGGCGAATAAGTGTACCGTGGCCATTAGTCGCCAACCTTTTTGCCGTTTCGCCAATGTTGACCCATGCATTATCTTATTACCGCGTATGATTGATAGTATAATGATGGTTGACGATAATAGGAGCCGTGTACGAATTGACGACGGACTGTCATTACGGCAATGTGTCATTCGATGAGTTAACGGATTGACAAAAACTGCCGACATTTTGATATCGCCAGTTATTTTTTTGAGTGTCTGGACATATACATATAATCAATTTAAATGTATATAACAGCCTATGGGTCAAATTGCCTATAATTTGATGATGCAAAATTTTTTTCTAAATATATACACGGAAAATTTCATTTTTTAAATAAAGCTTTTTATGAAAAATTTGGCAAAATTTCTCTTTCACCAAAGAATTTTCTTATTATAATCTAGCATTAAATTTGCGGCACGATTTATGCATGAACTATGTATGTATTAATATATTCACTTGCATACGAATGTACATATATAGACATAGTATGTATGTATTACCTAATTTAGTTCTTTGAAATTTATGAATATATTTTCATTCATAAATTTAAATTACATGAATTGTTTCGAGTACTTGTATTAGAAACAGAAAACTACTGTATTTCTTAAAATACTTCGATAAAAATATATAAATTGCTAAATAAAATATATAGAATAATGTGAAAAAATAACAAAAATATACTTAACCATACTTTATATATTTTGTAAAAATATCAGACAACTCTTACATTTTTTAAAGCGTTTTGAGGAAAAATGTACATAGATAAATACATCCGCTCAGCTTTATTTTTACACTTTAGATAAGTTCTTAGAAAATTGTGTGTAAAAAGTCATAGAATTCATCGTCAAATTAAAGATAAATTCACTCAATTAAAAAAACCGTGTTATTTAAAAAATATAACATTGTAGGATTGAAAACCGTGTAAAAAAGAGTATAATATAATATAAAAATCCACATAAATTGCTTTGAATAAAAAAAATGCATTTATTAAGAATACGAATAACATTATTAAGCTATTTCACTCTGTGGGCCAGACGTATTGGCCCAAAATATTTTTTAACAAAAAAATTGAACAATTTTTTTTTTATTTATTTATAAAAAAAATGACTTTCATTGAATAGGATATTAGATCAAATCCTATAGACGTTTTTTACTATTTTTTCTGATTAAAATTCGTAAAATATAATTAATGAATAGAACGTAGATTCGACCAAAAGTATCAGGAGTGAAATAGATTAAATTATAAATTTAAAAACATTTTCATGTAAAAACCCTTCTTTAAACTAGGAAATAAACCGTATTTTTAAAAACGCTCAAAGAAAATTGATTGAAAAAAATATTTCGATTGGAAAAAAAATATAGTGTAATTTTATTAAATATACATATTTTTAATATCTTATATAACCCATCATCGTGAGTATTTTTTTAAATTTGTTATACATATTGTCTAAATAATTTAAAAAGATTTAATTTTATAACAAAAAAAATCTCTTTTTGTACACGGTAGATACGTTATATTAAAAAACCGAGTAGAGAAGTGATTTTGTTTTAGAATCAAATCTATTAAATATGATAATCAATCATATAGAAAGATTTGTAAATATGTATATTTAATAATTGATAGCATCTTATTAATATATACTTTAAAAAGTCATTCAATTTGAAATGAAAAAAGTATAGTTATTAATTTGTAAAAGGTTTAATTTGGGGTGAAAAATCTGTATTGATATATATTTTTTAGCAATGTTTAAGATTCTTATAATTTTTTATATTAAATTTAAATATCACATAATTTAAATAAAATTAATTAATTCTATTAGTATTCTATAATATTTTATAGTTTTTATTAGAGTTTAATTTTTTTTCAGCACGAAGGATCTGTTATTTGTATATTTTCTTAAAATTCTGTCGTTAAAAAAAATATTGTTAATATGTTAATTGTTGTACGCGTTGACAGTCTCGCGTCGTCAATACTAATCCGAGTTCTGAAACCTCAGTCACAAGAAAATGATCGACAATCAAATCAAACCCGAGTATTACTAGCTGGTTGTCAATATATGAATTTCATTTTAAAGAATGAACAAAATAATTGTGAATGTATTGCCTCCAGCATCAAAACATTCACCATCTCATTGTAATTTTTTTTCGCTATTTTTCGTCAACATTCGGGCCGAGTGGTTTTAATCGTTTTGTTGCCGTACTTAGCACTTGAAGTTTTTGTATATAAAGAGGCTGCTCTGATTTAGAAGCCATCATTCAGAGATACACCGTCTCAGCAGCAGTGTACTCGCAAACAGTTCTTACAGTCGCTTCGTACTCGAAGCGCATAGTGCATCGAACGGTGCTCGGATATACACACCAGTGAATCAATGGTGATCCTCAAGAAGAAACTGACGATGGCGATCCCGCTGTTGATCCTTCTGGTGGCAGTCCAGAGCATATCATCGGCCGCTACCAACGAGCCAGCATTCCAGAACGATCTAAAATCGCCTCCTGTTTATCCGCACAAGGAAAATTCTGAAGTGTTCACCAAGAGATCACTGTCCAGGGATTGTGAAAACACATACAGTCCTACATGCTTGAAATTGGATATTGTTTCATTCATTGAAAAAATGTCTGAAAGTAAAGATTTTTCAATACTGCCTGGATTGTCTGTTGTCAAGGAATCGGACGCTAATCAGACTAAGACGTCTGAAATTGTAGCTGAATTAGCTAGGAGTTTTCCGAACGATCCCGAAAAGCGATTGGATTCATTCTTGATGTATAAATTGAATTCGTATTTGGACAGCCACGCATTGCGATTGAAACTTGTTGAGGATGGATCTGTTGAAAAGCTCGGAGAGGGTCGTAAAGGAGGCGGCGGATTCGGAGGTGGCGGCGGCGGCGGTGGCGGCGGAAAGAAAGGAGGATACGGCGGACTCATGGCTGCTGCTTTGATGATGAAAGGTATTATTAAACGTCACTAGAAATTTTATTTATTAAAAAGTTTAACTCTATAAAATTCAATGATTTTTTTTACACTATTCGTATTTTATACGCATAGATCAATTAAAATGCAATACTCGATAGACTTTCATTCATTGTTACGCACATAATAAAATCATGCATGAGAATAATATAAGAGAATTGTTTCTCTACTCAAAAAAATGGCGATAAACGCCATTTTCTTTACCACTATTATTAATGATAGACGCTTCCGTTCATCTACTGTCAATATTGATGAAAAATTATTATACACCATTAGAGCAGAATCATTAGTATAATTTTTTATACGATTTAATTTGATCTTCATTACCTTTTGAAGATAAGAAAAATCCAATCTGAAATGGAAATCGTTTGCATCATTACGCTCGCGCCATTATGGTAATATCGTTGTCTAATTAAACTTATTGCGAATACTTTCTTCAACAATGTATAACAAAATAAATGACGCCAATTTAACTGGATCGAAATAAATTTTTATATAGAAAATTTTCGTCTATTAACCTTAATGTTTTATGCGAGAGTCACGGTGCAAAAACCGCAAGTGAAATCAAAACCGCAATCGGGGTGGAACAGATGAGAGATAATGACAAATCAATTTAATGCTATTTATTTTATTTTTCTATAGGAACATTGGGCGCTCTCGGCATGGGAGCTTTAGCAATGTTGGCCGGCAAAGCTTTGATGACCGCTCTGATGTCGCTGATGCTGTCTGCAATCATCGGCCTCAAGTCTTTGACTTCAGGCGGTGGTAAATCGACAACCTACGAGATTGTAACCAAGCCCGTGTACTCACACGCTCAATCGCATTCTTCGAGTCATGAAGATGTCCATGCCGGAGGCGGATACGGCCATTCCGGATACGGAAGATCGTTCAACATCGAACTGCCAAAACATTTGCAAACACCGAGTCAATAATTCATGAAAAATTAAACGAAAAGAACAAGGCTGTAGTATTTATTCTATTATAATAACGTGTTATTTATTTATTGCCTATTCAGTATTCTATTCTATCTACTCTAATAATTCTATTAATGACTTGAACTTGATACTATTTTATTGTTACCATGACATTTTTTTTATTATTTTATTTTTTTTTTGTTTAATTTGAGTTCTTTATTTTTTTTTAATTATGATTTTATTTTTCGTTTTATTTTTGTAAATAATTTTGTTTATTTTACGTTTTTTTTTATATTTTTGTTTTTATGTTTTGCAATTATTTTCTGTGATTTGTTTTATTATTTTTTTTTTATTATTTGTTTTATTTTATTTTATGATTATTATTATTTCGTCAGTGTGTAACATTTCCTAATCATGGACACTTGCTCCAGCCAAATATTAAATATAAGAATATTTAATTTATTTATTGATCTATTTAATAAAAAAATACTATGAATGAAAACATTGTGTTATTCTTTGTCTCATCACAATACTCGAAAAATATTTTTGCGACAAAAGTTACGCTTAAATTTATTATAAAATTATACAAAGTTGTCTCCAATCAGCTGGTTAACTTTCTAAAAAATATCCAGGAAATTAATCACATCTTAATATCACTTTTATTTGATTACCGTTATCCCAATGGCTAATTCATTTTTTTATATATACGAAAAAGTCGTTTTTGTAATTTATCCTAAATTTTCGTACCCAATCTTGTATTGAGGTCAATAGGTTTTGATTTGAATCGAAGCATTGTTTCCAATAAAATATAATATTATTGAAAATTAAAATAGAACCTCAATGAAAATATTGTTAAACTTATTATTTTCAATGTACGTACGGTGAAAATAGTTCATGTGCTCTACGTACAAAATTATTTAGATAAATCTTACTAGATGGCGTTCATCATATAAATATTTATTATATATTTAAAATAATACGTTATAATTATAAATAATTATTTATAATCATATTTTATAGCAGTTATCGTTAGCGAGTGCATGGGCGTAGAACGAAATAATTGTTTGCGGATTCGACTGATAATTTTGAATAAATTATACGGATGTTGGCATGATTTTTTGGCAAATCAGTTGTTTATATTCAGCGCTAAATTTTTTGAAATCCAAATTCTCTCATAGCGGTAAAGCCAGTATGATTTTATGGCTACGCATATATTCGGATCCTAGTTTTAATTTGGTCCACTGGCTCATCGGTATAAAAGTGATACTCGTTTGGTACACACCTATCATTAGTGATCTGGCTGTTTAGCGACCAACTAATAGTTTATTCGTATTTATCTAGTCACAGTGACGTATCACACATGTGTCGGTGATCACAGTGATTTTTAAAGCATAGTAAAGTTTCAATTATAATCAATATGAAAAAGACCGCTGTCTTTTTCTTCCTGGTGTTGCAGTTGAGCGGTTGTTTGTGCGTTTCGTTGAACGCGATACCACACGACGATGTATCGAAATCAGAGGTGTTGCCATCGCCTCGTAGTTTAGTGGAAAACTGTGAAGGGATTTTCAATCCCACATGTCTGAAGCTGAAATTTATATCGTTCATCGATGGACTGTCGAAATCCGAATACACGATCTATAACGGCATCAACATCGTGAAAGACGCGGACGCAGATAAATCGCAGGACATCACCGAGCTGGAAGAGATCTCGAGGAGTTTCCCCGATGAGCCAGATAAGCGGGTAGATTCTTATTTGATGTACAAAATCGGATCATTCTTCGAGAAACATTCGCTTAATTTCAAATTTATCGGAGACGAATCCGCCAGAGGATTGTTGGATACATACGAAGACGACGACGACGAAGAAGAGGAGTACGAAGAAGAGGATGACGGCAGAAGGATTCGCATGAGAAGGAAAGGCGGAAAGAGGCGCGGCGGAAGGAAGAAGAAGAAGGTTCTCGGCTTGGTCTTAGCAATAGGCGCTATAATGAAAGGTATTTAATAAAAATATTCATTATTTATTTATATTTATATTAATCATTATTATTTTGATCAGGTATTTTCGGTGCCATTTCAACGGGAGTTTTATTCCTGATCGCCGGCAAAGCATTGTTCACGTCAATAATCGCTTTGGCAATTTCTGGAATTTTGGCAATCAAAAAAATAGCGATGAAGGAAGAAGGAGGAGGAGGAGGAGTAGCAGCCATCCCACTCAAGGTTCATCATTCACATCATGACGATTACTATCCTTATGCAAGATCAATCGAAATTAAGCTGCCGGAACATCTAAGCAAACCGGAAGTGTAATGATTAAGTTCCGAGTATTAGCACTATTGTTGAAATTTTTTGTTATATATTTTGTTTATATAATTTATTTATTTATTAACAATATGTATTTTTTTGTTATTTTCGTGGCATATTTTTTTTGTTTTCCTATTTTTGTTTTTTTTATTTCTTTTGTTATGCACTTGTTTTTGTTTTTTCACTTTATGTTTGTGTGATTGTTTTTTGTTTTATTTCTATTTATTTATTTTTAATAAAATGATTTTTGAAAAATAATATTTTTATTTTATTCTAATAATTTCAAATCGATTTAACCGGGATTAAATGACTTTCTTTTGCATAATACAGTAAATGAAAGACAAAAAGATGATGCAACCAAACTTATGACCCAAAGTGGAGTCATTTACCTAGATCACGATATACATAGAACTACATATGCGAGACATTAGCGATAAAATTATGAAAAAAGCTACTAATGAGAATAAATAAAATCAACATTGTTTTATTATAATCGTGATTGTCAAGGTCAATCGTGATCATTTTGTAATGTCTTGTAACCTCCAAACCTTTAAATTTCACGCGGGGAGATTCAATTGAAATTACAGTTAAAATAATATAATATTTTTATAGAAAATTTCATCATAAATATCGAAAATTTAAATCTAATAATATAACAAATAAGATGTATTCCTAATTAATAATATTATATCGTAATTTATGCTCATTAGTTAAATTATTAATGTACTTAACTTTTTTTAGACGGTAGATACGTTTCACCAAACCCCGTGTATAAAAAACCGTGTAAAATAGTAATATACTTTATAGAAAAACTTAGAATCAGATTCCCTAATTTAAAAAATAGTGTTATTTTAAAAAAAATAACGATATTGTTGTATAGAAAATCTTGTGGAAAAAGAGTTATAATGCAAACTTAATAAATAAATTAGAACAAATATTATTCTTTCTTATGTATTTTAATTAATAAAATAATAATTCAGCAATATGTCTAATGTGTTGGAATCTGATGAAGCTTTTTGTTTGTTATTATTGTCCTGTGTTGTGGAATTTCTTACTATTGAAAAATCTGTTTTTAATATCAGTGATTTTTTTGCACAAGTTGTTTATATGTTTATCTGCAGAAAATCACGCAGGATTTTTAAGGCTCGTTCTACATAGGTTGGAATCGTAAGTGAGAAAATGTTTTTCCATAAATTAAGAAAACTGAAAACCGCCGTAATATAATCAGCTTTAGTTGCTAAATTTTACAAATTTATTTACTTTTTAGCCATTTAGGTCATTGGCTATTGTGGCATAAAATTATATCCTTTTATGCTAATGAACACCCAGACGTAATACTGATTATTTTATTTCTGAAGATCGTCTTAGAACAAATAATTCGGATAAAAAAGTTAATCATGTATAAAATACTTCAGTGTTTTAGAAATTATTTAAATAATTCTTAATTTTCTCTTTAGACATTTTTGAATTATTTTATGTTTATTCGAATTGAAAGTTATTGTAATCATTTAATAAAATTATTAAAATATATTTATACTTCAATAATTTACAAATGGGTAAGCCTCATTAATTATAGCTCAAATTTACTATATTTTATTAGTCTATAATGTAAATTTACCTAATTTTCAGAAAAAAAACACTTCCAGATATTCTAAAATGACTCAAAAACTCGACAACGAATTAAACTTTTATCAAATTTTCTTGTAAAAGCTCTAGGCTGTTATTACATATAATTGTAAAACCAATAGAGAATATCTCTGGTATAAAAGAAACGTTATCTAGATTGAAAGCACTTTTAAAATCTGCCTAAAAATAGTTGTATCACGTATCTTTAAAAAAAGAAAATCTATATAGAACTAAACAATTTTTTAAATATACTGAAATTAATTATTAGCATTTATTCTCATTTATATAAGTAAAATAAATAATAATATTAATAAAATCAATATTAAATGTGCTATGCGAATTATTTTTTCAAAGAATCTTAAAGCTAATGAGCATTAGCGGCCGCATGTAGGCTTTGTGTCGTTTTAAAAAATAAATTTTTGACACTATTGCACATTGCATTGCAATTATTTTTAACTTAGCATGAACATCCCACTCCACTATATATTCATGCAAAATTGTCAAAGGGCTTCAGTCTTCATTGCGTCGTGTGCACTTGTCGTGCTGGTGTCATCTGCCATCATGACTGGTGCCGTTTGCATATTTGCAACAATTTTCTTCGTAATAAACTCCGCATCCACCGTCGACATACAAGATGCAGACACAAAGAAAAACGAAGTGGATTTCATACCATTGAACGATGCGTCGAATCCTGAAGACGCCTTCCTCGGCGTATATTCAGAATGCGTACTGTATCTTTCGTATACTTGCATTCAACGGAAAACGTTGCATTATTTGAATCGACTCGAGAAACAAGACGAACTGCAGATAATTGGAAAATATGTGACATTCGGTAAATATAATAATATATTATGTTATCTAAATAAATAATAATATTTTGTATTTTAGTTAAGATCAATCCTGGCGCTGATAAAAATCGTTCTGCATCAGACGATAAGATAGATTATATGAACGACGAATTGATTCCAACCACGCAGCTCTCTAAAAAAATCGACGAACGAGTGTCGAAATTTTTCGATACACACATCTTGAGAATTAAATATGGAAATAATTCTAGAGAAGATGTTAACGTTGGTAAAGTCTTGGATATTGTCGAAGGGAGGAAGAAGAGTAAGGGCGACGGCGGCGGCGGCGGAGAGGGCGGCAAGAAGAAGATGATGATGATGGCCATGATGATGATGAAGATGAAATTAATGATGGTAATCGATGGAAAATGATATATAATATATTAACAAAATTGATATTATTGGTTTATATTTAATTTTAAACAGATGCTTCCTGCAATGATGGGTATGATGGGAATGATGTCAATCAAAGGCGTATTGCTGGGAGGACTTTCATTGCTGATTTCTAAAGTAAAGCATTTAATTTAATTTATTTTTGGAATATGTGAATGTATTATTTATTAATTTGGCATTTTTAAGATATTGCTCATAATGAAATTGATGCAAGGAGGCATGGGAGGCGGAAAAGGAGGCGGCGGCGGCGGCGGAGGAGGCGGACATGGAGGCGGCGGCGGCGGTGGACCCGAACAAGTAAGATATATATATATATATATTTGTTATGCATATTCTATTCATAATTTTAACCCAATTACCTAAATGTATTATTATATCTATTTATTTAGATTTAAAAAAATATTATAATATAATATGTACTTTTTTACAGGGATGGATGGGTGGCGGAGGAGGCGGCGGTGGATGGAACCAAGGTTAAAAAAGTAAAATTTTTAATTAGAATATTTCCATAACTGTTTTTTTGTCGGGGCATTGATATTCGACAAATTTCAGGGGGTGGACAAGACTTTGGACACGGCGGCGGCGGCGGCGGAGGTGGTGGTGGGTACAACGCTAACGGTGAATGGCAGAGCCGCTCCGGCAGAGAAGTCTTGAAATTACCATCTCATCATCATCATCATCTGGACATTCCGGTCATATCCCACAGAAGAAAAAGAGATGATGGATTGTTGGCCCCGTTTGACACCGTGTACAAATTTAACACTTTAAACAACAATAAGAATGGCACTAGCAAAAACAAAAATGTTGACCCCAAGCACAAGAAGAAGCGTGGCGATATTAAGACCGCCGCGAGCGAAGGTAGAGGAAAGCACAAAAAAATCGAGACCATGTCGTCGTACATGAAGGGTATGCAGGATGCCGTCGACGATAATTTGTGGGAATGACTATTCGTGGTCATCGGTCTGGATGGCATCATCGGGGACTTTGACATGCATTCTATTTATTTCTTGTTTTAATTGCATTGTAAAATAGTAATTTAATAAATTATTTATTTATTTATTGAAACACGACTGAATTTTATTCCCGATTCAAAAAGAAAGTCCTCAAAAAATATTATTGAAATAATAAATAAAAATATTTTTGCCTGACATCTATATGCAAATACACAAACAAATATATAAAATACATTAAAATTTATACAAATAGTGACGATATTAAATAAATATAGATAAAAATATTTATAATATAATATTTTTAATGTTATTCAAATGCACAATATGCAATTTGCAATAATGCTTGATATAACTATAAAACTTTGGATATATACCCATAGATGTCACTTTTCAATATATATATATGATTTTACGTGTTCAAGTACAATTATTTTTCCAAATATATTCATAGATGTCAAATCGTATTTAATTTTATACAGCATCTTCTAATCCAATTTTCAGCAAATATTATTTGATTCTTTATGAAAAATATTGACTACGATATCGAATATATAGAATGTTTATTTATTATCAAAGAAATTAGCATGAATTTGCTATAAAATAACGAAAACCGCTATGTATCTTTTAAAAATGAACACATTGTCTAAATTCTGTCGCAATAATTTACGAAAATTTGTGCCAATCCTATAAAAATTTACATTTTTACGAGGATGTTCTCCTTTCAATAGGTTTGTAATATTGTCGAATAGCGTTTTTCGGCATTCTATGCCAAAATTCAGCACGAATATAATAAAATTTAGAGAAAGCTGAATTTTAATTATCGCCAATGAAAATTTCATTCACCGATTTGTCCTGAATCGAAACGACGCGTCCTTAATTGAACGTTTCCTACCACGCTAATGTTTCATCGCAAGTATGTCGGAAAACTGTAATTTTTATTTAAAACAGGACATCAACCAGACTTGTTATAGAATTTATTTTCAATGTAGTCGATCTTGTTTTATTCCTTGTAGGCATTTCCATATAAAACTGCTGCAGCAATTTATTATGTATGAAGTATCACGTTCAAAATGAAATATTAAAGTTAACTTAAAATACAATTTCGAAGGAGTGCTCTACATAATTGTACGTATTCGGCAATCTGGATGTCGAAACCAGTCAAACCTGAGGTGTAGAAAGTCTGAAGATCCAAATTTAACTGATAATTACACACGCCAATACGTTTGTCCCTTAAAAATGTTTATCTTGTAATACGATGTACTCTGCATACATCTTGAATTTTAACATTATGCATTAACACCATTAAATTGTACGTTTATGCGTAAAATTACGGTCATCATTCTCCGGTATGTAATTTAGCGACAAGTAATTGGCATTTATTCTTGTGGCTTTTTTTATTTTTGCGCGAAATTCGTCTTGTTGTCAAAGAGTTCGTGTAATTTACATCACGCACATGTAACGATGATCATCGTTTAATGTGAAATTATTGCATTATTTTATACGACAGAATGGAGAGATTTATCTCAGATTGACGCGAAAATTGCCGGATTTAAGATTAAAACGATTTATGCACTCAATCATACGTATTCTGGAAATTTACGCGATTAATTATAAATAATTAAATTTTTATTAATCACGTTATTAATATTTTTTATTATTATTAGGTGTAACAAAAATTAATGCATTTTTTTAACATTAAAAATATTTATTAAATATATTTTTACATTTTTACATTCTAAAAAGTTATAATCTTTATCGCTATCTATGACTGTTTGCTATCTTTCAGGCAACTTTTCAATTCCTCTTCTATAAAAACATTCGGGTTTTAAGTCAAAATAGATATTTAAGTGATTCTTGACATCTTGCAATTTTTTTTAATTTTTTAGTCCCTTGGCGAGTGTTCCATCGATTTAAATAGATAGAAATCAGATGGGGCAAGGTCCGGCGAATATGAAGGATGCTTCAAGACTTCATAATTTAAATCCATATTTTTTTTCGGGTCATCTTTGCACTGTGAGAGCGTGCCAGAATTACTCCTTTTCTATGACCAAACTTCGACGTTCAGTTATCAATTTTTCATTCAATCTTTTGAGTTGTTGACAATAGAGCTCTGCATTTACCGTACTCCCTGGTCTCAACAATTCGTAATGGATAACTCCTCGAATATCCCACCAGACACACAAAAGCACTTTGCGAGGGGTAAGACCAGGCCTAGGGATGGGGACAGGTACATCCTTCGTCGAAAGCCATTGTTTTTTTCGAGGAACGTTATCGTACACTATCCATTTTTCATCGCTGGATACAATACTGTCCAAATATTTTTAAACTTTATGTCTCGACAACAAAGAGTCGCAAGTACTCACTCGCACCTCCTTGTTCATTTCGGAGAGCTCATGAGGAATCCAAACTCCAAACCAAACACACTTGTTTGCCGATTTTTTTAAAGTGATATTGCACTATTGATCATGGAGCATGCAGTTTTTGGAATAATTCCTCAATACTTAGACGAGGATCGGATTCCACTGTGGCCTTCAGCAAATGGATTACTTTTTGGTACCCCTAATATTAAATATATTAACCAGTGTTTCATTAAATTAGTCGTGATTAACTTACACTCTAGCTAATTTAATAAAAAGATAGGTGAACCTTCCAGCGAAATCTATGAATTCTATGTTTTTTTGGACGGGGAATACTGTAAATATAAAATATGCAAATAGATATCTTGGCGCTTTAAAATGAACTGTAATGCCATCTATCCATCGTCCATTAAATAAAACAATATTAATAATGTTTTATTCAAAAAAATCATGTCGGCATAAATAACTCCATTATTACCTTATATTATTATAAAGGAAAAAAAACGCAGAACGGAAATAGCTATTACGTATAATAGCACATGCAATGATGGATAGTTACTAGAGATATCATCTGTCATCTCATGACAAATGCACTTTTCACATAAATATTTCCAGAATTTAACAAATTGCGTGATTAATGATTTATTTTTGGAAATACAAAAAGTAGTGCATACAGGTCACATTCTACATAAAGTTTATCCGGTTCGCGATCATAATTCTTACATGATGTTATTAAAAATATAAAATAAAACAAATACGAATCTATTATTGCAGTTATATATCAATAACTGTGTCTTAAAATCGTTAACACCTTTAATTTTTAAAGCTATGACATATTGGCACACAAAAAATGCTAATTTGTTTCCTAATTTGCCCAATTTATAGATAGACATATAACACATATTTTTTAACTGTAAACATTATCACGAAATCCAAACTTTATGTTAATTTTAATAATGAGTACTTGATATTGAGTCATTTTTCGTTGTAATCTAATACATGCTGTATAACAAGACAAATATGTACTGAGGCCAAAATATCGTCTCATGTATAGATCGAATCTATATGAAAACAATTATGGTAAATGGAGGCTATCATCTTAGAAACATGCTGGGAAAATTACTCTATTATTTTTTATGGTAAACAACATTTTTTTAAAAATCGTTTTAATATTTTAGATAATTATGCAAAATTTCGCATGATTATAACTCATAATACAATACCATTGATTAATTACAGCTATGATCAGTGTGTATAAAATCTATATATATTAAATAATTAGCTTAAGAAAAATATTTTCGTTGTTGTTATGTTAATACTTATCTCTGACGTATCTTGACATAAATACTGATATTGAATACCTTATTTATGACCGTCAAAAACATTTAACGTGGTTTGTTGTGCTCGAAAACTTTTTACTCTTGGAAAGAATTATAAATTTAGAAAGAATTTTTGACCAAAAATAACAACAGCTTTATGATGCTTCAGCTTCTGTATTTGCTTAGCACTGTTACCATCTTTCTATTTCTGAATATTAAAGAAATACTTTAAAAACATCTGAAGAAACTAAGCTCCATAACTAAAATTGTTTTACGAATTGGAAAATATCCTAGCATCCTAAACCTTACCTAAGTGTATAATGTATCTGTATTAAAGGGGACATATTATTATCAATAAATAGATAGAGATTTTATTTATCGAAAGAAAAAAATCACATAAAGAGATTCCAAATATTCGTCACTTTCTACTATACGAATATTCGAAAAGTAAATAATGACATATATTTTGACTATACATCATATTGTAAAAAATACACATGGGTTCATATTTTTAACATAATAATAATTTAAAAAAAAACAATGGCAATAGAACTGCAGTATTTATTTATTAGATTGTTTTAAAATGGGGTTGTGTTATTTATGCACCATTCAAATTATTTTAAATAATTTATTCAGTAAGTTAATGATAAAAAAGTCTATTTAGTTTTTATCAAATATGTTCTGCATGTGTCATATTTAAAGTTTCACGTGAATTTTTAATACTAAAATGTAAAGGGTGTGACGAGACGTTGAATTCTGTTCACTTTTTGTCGAATCTATTAATTACTCTCAATATATTTTTGTTACAAATTTATTAAAAGAAATATTAATTGGAAAAATTGAACTGATATCCGAATAAAAAACTCTTTTTTTATAAATTAAATGGACAACTTGGTTCAAGTTGTTTGTTAAAAAATCTTTTGGGTCAATACGTCCGGCCAACGGAGTGGAATAAGTGAATAAAAAATAAAGGAGGGATTCGCGAAGCAGGAAATAAATTGGTTTCAGTGAAATCAACGATAATCACAAAAAAATAATCTATAAGTTATTAAATTATAATTCAACCTTTAGAAAAAAAAATTTTGGAACTCACAAACAGAGACTTAGGAACTCACAAGCAAGATATCTAGATTAAGATATGAAAATACGAAAAGGTGGTCCATCTCATTTAGCAAGTACTTTCCTGTTGTAGTATGAATTTATAAATAATAAAAAAAAATATACAAACTATGAACTCTATCGCTCTAATCGCTGAAAAATCGCGAGTCAATAATAAATAAATAACACAACTAACAAAGATACTCCGGAATAATTGTAATAACTATACTGTCTACAAACAACACCTGTTGATCGCGCTCCCGGTGACTGCAGATTCGTTTTAACGTGATCTTTTGTTAAAAAATATTTTTTAATTCTTTTTTTCTTCAAATTCTTTAATTCTTAAAGAATTTGGATAATTTAACAAACGAATAGAGACCTAAATTAACACCGGGATCATTTAAAATCTCAATGTGGAGTTATTTTTATAGCAACTAGAAATCGGTTTGGTCAAATTTCTATGGCCCTGGAATTATTGGAAAATCGACTAGTGCAAAGGTAGAATCAGCTGAAAAATATCCAATAGTTCCATGAAATGTTGGAAATGGAAAATTATTTACGAAATTTATTTTTTAATGCATTTATATTTACATAGAGAAGACTGTGTCTGAGTTTAAAGTAACAATTTTTTCATAATAAACGCAGTTCGGCGAACATGGAGATCTGGTTTTTTTTTTGCAACGTGGAACAAACAAAATGAATTATATTATGTATAACATTGATGTGGTTTTTCGAATTTTAACACTTAATCGGCCGGAAACCGAATTATATGCTATGCTTAGCTCGATCACCATAGGCCGATAGCTTATTTATAGGCTTTTCCGGGCGCTTTCTTTATCGGATACACATTTGGTTATTTAAATATATACGCTAACAAAATTTATGTACAGTATATCAATAATATGAAATGTTTGGACACAATTTTTTGTCCAAATACATTTATTTTTTACATTGTAAAATAATTTACTCGAGTGTGTGTTCAAGTAAATACATGCGGTCGATTGTTACAATATTTATTTTAAATTCCCCCGTTGATCGCGAAATTTTGCTTATCGCGATATTGTCCAGAACGTATCCACCGCAAACATTAAGGGTTACCTGTACAGTTATTAACATATATAACTTATTTTTTTATATGAAATTCGACGTCAAATGCGGCGGAACGGAAATTTGTCTTACAAAATTTACTATAAATCAATGTGATTTAAAAAATTAACACTAATATTATATCTATGTTAGATTTTATTGAAAGCTTTTATAAAATTAAAAAAGAGTGAATTCATACTACATTTTATAGATTTAAAACAAAATAATTATAAGGATTATCTTATGCTTTGCTGGTTAATATACAAATCTATAAGCCATGGCCTTCTTTCTGTCATCAGAATGCTTAACCTGATTTTTTTTTCTACTAAAATGTGTTTAATACATTGTATATTTTTGATAAAAAAATATCTGTGGAGAGAAACTAAGTTATTTTATATTTTTTTCTAATGATTCGTGTGAATAAATTTACATAATTTTATGTGGTAGATTTAATGAGAAGCTTTACATTTATAGAATTTTATAATCAGGGTAGAAATAGATTTATTTGTGTAATCAAGATTTTTTAAGCCTAGTGTATACATTGAGACATAAAAAACTATATCATCGCTTTTCCGTTTACTATATTTTTTAATTCGATTGGATTCTTTAGAAAGCATTATCTTATCTGATTTCAAAACATTTTTCAAAAAATATCCTATTGAATACATCAAGTTTAATCGATTTCTTTTGAGTCCACGTTTTGTATCCATTCTAGCGAAAATTTCCATTATTTTTTATTTTTTGATCATATATGTGAAAGACATAATATTTTTTGTATCAAATGCAAATATTTGTTAACTAGAATACATTCAAATTTAACAAAGCAATAACACAATGAAAGAAAAACTTCCTTTGAGTAAAAATTGATTATGCGTAATACGTGTTTAGGATACAATAGGATAACAGAATTTCCTCACTTAAATTTTGTTGTTATTGCCCTTATTATTCATGCGTAGAATACATTCTTTCATCGACTAATCGATTGTCATATGTTTGATATGATAATGACTGAAATAAGAAAAGAGCTACAGTATATTTTATGTCGAATTTAATTTTTAAAGTAAAGAATTCCACAATATGATTATTTATAACAAAAAAGAACAATTTATACTCAAAAATTTCTTTGAAAGCAGAAATAAAAAAGCGTGTTATTTAATTTTAAATATTATGATGATTTTTTGATGATATATTGTAGTCCAGTCAAAGTTTACCTATAGTAATATATTGAATTTAAAAAAATGCAAAATATACGATATAAATTCCGTTAGAATTTAGGATAAAAATAGCTGATACTCTGGTATACTTAAATGTGAGTGGACGAATAATTTAAATTTTAACACATACGTTAAAAAAGATCATTTCCGTATTCAAATCATAAAATTATATCAAATATTTTTATCTCATCCAATAAAAATATAGCAAAAAAAATGTTATTTTTTTCTGTCATGGTGTATAGTGTAGCTTTCAATAGGCCTAGTCGGACTTCACACTTTGTTTCCGTATAATTGAAATATGTGAAAACGTCAGAAACAAGTTTGTCATATGTTCGAGAGTAACGGTACAATATCGAACTTTGCTTTTACTCTTAAAACTTTTGGGTCACACCTTATAAGCATTTATGCCAGTGTCGAGTTCTAAGGTCGGGGTAACCATTTCCGATTCTCACCCTGAATAAATATTCGTATAATAGTCTAACTGGACAACATTGCCAATATAAATTTATTTAACAGATAAAGGCGTTGTAGAATATTTAGGATGCGAGTCAGCAAGGTCATGGCATGGAATTTCATGCAAATTTTCAATGAATTTTCGCGGAATTTTTAATAAAATTGAAATTTTTACATATCTAGTATTTAATTAAAATAATCCCGTGGGCTAGAAGTTTATAATCTTTAATTATTATCTTAGCCTCAATCTTAACAATTCGAGAATATATTTTAAATATACGATTAAATGTGCATCGAAAAATATTAATATTAATCATTAAGAAACACCTGATCATGACTCGTGCTCTGACCGATGCAGACAGTGACCTCTTTGCCATTGCTGATCGACCCGAGTTTGACGATTGTCGATAAAAATCTGCAAAATAATTATTTCAGAACAGTAATTCGTTTGTAATTGATTATCCTCGGGGTAAAATAAAGCATCAAAAACATTTTTGGATCGAAAATCGTAACACGCACTTTCTTAATCATAATTTTCATTTAAAATTAAAATATACATATATTTAAATAAATATTTTATAACTGTGCTTGATAAAATTAAATATTATTTTCACCTCATCAATATTATTATGTGCTGAGCTTTGTTCGGAACGGGCGTTAATTTCTTTTGATTTTCATCTCAGACAACTTGAAGAGAATTGTGCATTGTTTCAAAAGCATACACAGCATAATCATACACAATTGTTTACTAACAATGGCCAACGTATACCTATTTTCAAAAATATTAATAATAAAAATGATCAAATATTCAATCAGTGTCGATAGAGCTGTAAAATCACCATGAATTCCAACATTTAGCACCATAATAAATCGTATATGAATAAATTTTATTATTTGCATATCGTATTAGTGTTATCAAAAATTGCGGATTTCCATGCGGATCTTTGTATGACTAAAAATTTAAATTTATTGATATGTATTTTTATTCTAAGGAAACGTAATGATGAGTAGGACAGATATTATGATTATGACCCACATTGATCGTCCGAAGAACTGCCCAAAAGCAAACAGGGCTAGTCAATCAAATAATTATATACATATCGGATAATCCATCAGTGATATCAATTTTAATATATGCTTATTGTATAATTTGACGATTTGGTTATTGTATGAATTAGAAAGACATGTGCATTTACAAACCAGAACGATGTGTATCTATGTAATATAATGATTTCTTATTTAGATTTTGGCATAATGATTAATATTTGGTAAATATTTAACGAAAATAATTATATTTATCAAACTATTAACAGAGAAATATTTTTTTTGTCATTTAATTTTATAAATAGTATCAAATATTACATTATAATTTTACAATTCAGAAATTAAATACATTAAAAAACAATTTAATCCACGGCTGCTCGAAAACCGCGTCTTCCGAAGGGGGTCTCTAATAGACCCCAAACATTTCAATCCAAGATATTGATTCTTCATCCATATATTGACATTTTTTTTAATGGATTAATTTAAAAATAAATACAGTTATTCATTAAATGCTTAGTAATTTGGTAGGCACATCGTACCGGATGCAAGCGAGAAAAAACATCGCGCGCATGGCAACAGCAGAGAATATTGTTGTTTTTATTTTTTTTCTCAATTGCAGCAAATAAAGGATAATGATTATTTATATTATTTATTCTTCAGATTTTTTTTTAGATAAATACAAAAAGTTTGCGATATGTAGGATTTATATTAAAAATCAAAAACTTGGATTATAATTTTATTTGTTATTTTGAATTGCGTTAATTTAATTTATTATTGATAAAATACATATGTTAAATATAAATCGTTTTAAAACTTGTGGGATATATTTATATATATATATGTAAAGTATCTTAATTCTAGTCTAATTCTACATTCAATAATATTTATATAAGAAATACTCGAGAGCTTAATATATATGTAAATAATACATCACTTTTTAGATCGCTTACACATATTTTTTTATTTAGCTATATCATTATGCAGTAAAATTATATAAATATTTTTTCTGATAATATTTTTTAATACAAAATATTGTTTAAAATGTGTCACTATAAATAAAGATTCATTTTAAAACTGAAACAGAATTCGTGTAAGTCAAGGACCGTATAAATCGAAGGTAAGGTGCATATTCTTTTATTTAATTTAAATTGCTACGAATTAACTTATTTTAACATACAATTGAAACCATAATTTGTGATATTTTTGTTAAATATATCTATAATTTAATATGCTAACATGGAGGATCTAAAACTATCTATACAAAAATAATTACGATTTTTCGTATTTCATAATTTACTTTATTTTACTATTATTTTGAATTAATAAAAAGTGTTAAACGTAAAAAAATAAAGAACATTTTTTTTATTTTAATAAAAAATAGGCTTAAAATTATATCTTGATATTATTCAGTATGGCGTTAAGGGTCAATTTGTTCAATTCAATTTACTATAAAAATATATAAATAAATTATATACAATTTCTACTTCTAAATCAATAAAAAATACCCAAATAAATAATTAATGTATAAATCGTAGTGGATTTTTTTATATTATTTAGTCATAAATTATATTAAGAAGTGATATTTCCAAGTACACCACAGTACAATATTATAAATCTGGTCTCGAATCGGAATCAATATTATCGACATCGACGGATCTCGATGCCGACAACCACGGGCCGCGGAATCTCCCAGTTGACCTCACCTGGCCGGCACGGCGCGATACTTAAAAACCGATACTCGCATGCTGTTGCTCTCATTCGTGGAGAGTTAACTATCGGAGGTGCACGCGTTGTGCTTAACGCTCTAGTGATAATCGAAATAAGACGCGAGTCACGTGGCCGACAATAACAAAAGTGAACCTTCCGACCGTTGTAGGTTATATTATTGATATCATATCAGTGTGTATGTGCAGAGTGTGAATCTTATTAAATTATAGTGATTTATAAAAAAATTAACGTCCTTAAATCTTGTGTCCTTAACGAAAAACGCGAGATTAAGTATCGATATTATTATTACTGTTAATCTACATATTATTTTATTAATTATTTATATATTACGTATGCATTATTTTTTTATCGGGGTGCCGTATCCTAGGATGAAATATTTAAATCTACATAAATTTATCCAACTTGTCTTATCATTGGTAAAACCGTATCAATTGCTGATTTATGCTATATTGGAATAAATTGTTTGACCTATTTTTTTTATAGATTACTGAGGATTCACTTTGTTATCCGTTTCCAGCTCTCGTACATCCGATTCATATTCCTTGCATTGAGTATTCATTTAGAGCTACAAAACTAAACATTTGATTTAACGCTGATTTTTCGATATCATGCTTTTATCTGATAGTTCCAAACATTTTTTCAAAAAAATCCTATTGAAAATATGGAGGTTAATTTTGCAGGCTGTGATACCAAATATCATTTTTGTTGTTGTTGTTGTGTTATTACATTTATCTATGACGTATATTAACCTTTTTCATTGTGGGCCAAACAACTTGAACCAAGTTTTTTTATATTTAATATAAAGAAAATAATGTCGTTTTCTAATGAGATATCAGATCAAATTGATGCTTCTTATTCATTTACCCGATGAATATCACTAAAATCTCCCAAAAAATATGATCAAAATAATTCGATTAATGAGAGAGGTTCAACTAAAAGTGGACAGAGTAGAAAGGGTTGATATTTGTGACGATATTTGATGCATAATTTTTGTTTGAATATCCTAAATGTTTCACGTGTTTTCATTGTTTTATTTACGTAAAACATGGAAAATATTTTTTTGGCCTTAAACTACAACAATATAATGCCTCAGCCTCCATATTTGCCGAACATAGTTTAAAAATGTCGCCTTATATAACATTTTAAAAAAGATAAATTGTCATTCAATCAATTTCAATCAATCAATTATTTTATTTATTAGTATTTGATGGACGACTTTATTGAAGAAATAACTATGTCATATGCTTCAGGCTCTTGATCATCCGAGACATGTTTCTTCCATAGCGAATCAATTGACACTTACAGAACTATACAATTCGATTTCATTATTTAGATATCATGCTCTTACCTGATATTTTCATTCATTTAAAAAAATCCTATTGAATATATCAAATTTAATTGCTTTCTTTAGAGTTGGGCTCCACGTTTTATATCCATAGCTAATTTATAGCAAAAATTGTCATTATTTTTTTCATATGTTTTTTACATTTTAAGCATTTAATCTTTCCATAATTATTTTATTTTACGTATATTTTACAAGATTTTCATTGGTAAAATGAATAAGAAACATCTATCGGGTTTGATCTGATGTCCTATTAAATAATGTATTTTTTTTAATATATAAATAGATAAAAAACGTAATTTAATTTTATTACCTAAAAATCTATTGGGCCAATACGTCTAATCTACAGAGTGGAAATGATTAATAATATTTGTTAAAGGCCTGTAAATTATTTTTTAATACCGAATGCAAATATTTGATAGCTAGAACATGTTTAAATTGAACAATGCATTAGCATAATGAAAGAAAATCTTTCTTTGAATAAAAATTGATTACGCACAATACGTGTTTTGGCTACAATAGGATAAAAAAACCCACTCATTTGAATTTTGTATCCATTGCCCTTATTATTCATGCGTGAATACCTTTTTTCAGCCACTAATCGATTGTCACGTGTTTGATATGATAATGACAATGCGTTCAAGATCATATTATTCCATGCTCTCTATACAATTTTTTATCATAAAAGAAAGTCATGAGCGAGAAAATAATCGTTATAATAATGAAAAATGTTTCATTGTTATAAATTCCGTGAAATAAAGCTACACGTAATATACAAGCTCGATGGTACAAAGCGCCGACTCTGATTAGCAGTAATGATTATGCACTCACTACATAGAGCCTTCGGCTATATTTTAATAATTTATATTAACACTCGGTAATGTTATTTAATGATTTATGTTGTGAATCATTATGGAAACTGGTATGTTCTGTATAGTCCGGATTTTAAAAAAAATATATTTATCACACATCACACGGACCCTTAATTGCATTTTCGATCGTGTTAATCGGTTCGCCATTTATCCAACAATTTACAAGTCACTTTTTTAAATTTATGTGGTGGTCCAAAAAAGTTAAATAAAATCGACACCAAGCAGCCAGTTTGATCGTGTGTAAATGTTGATAACACAGATCCAAAAAGTGGATCACCTGATTCAGTGCAAAAAAATGTATATCGACAATGAGACGAAATTGAACGGACATAACTCGGTATCAATTTAACTGATCGATACAACCTATCAATCATATTATTGTTTTTAGATGACTTAAAAAAGTCATAAAACTTGTACGGGGTCAATCGATTGTAATAATGCAAATAATAAAGATTCTGTTATAAATTATTTAATAACGTTAATGAAAGTATTCGACACATGTGTGCAATAGAACGGACGATAACTGCTATATATATAATCTGTTGCATAATCGTGTCTGTTCCATAGCGAAATCTAGTAAATACAAATCGACTCAAAAATGTATAACCGATCATGTAAATTTTATTACGTTACATTTATATTGTAATCACTTTGATGCAACGTTCGCGATTGTTCCGTTTTAATACACTTTGGAAAATTTGGCCATATGCGATCTATCTGTTATCCAAGCACCGTTTTATTGATTGGCAAAAATGCCGAATCCTGGATCCACGATACCATTTTTGCATAATTGATCTGAACTTGGCCGTGCCCGAAACGATTTCACGCTTTCTTTCGCACGCGTGATGTAATAATAACGTATTATATCGGAATCGTATAAGATTCGGTGAATTAACCGAGATCGCATTTATAAATGCTAATAGTTTAGTATCATCGTTATATAGGATTATAACATGACACACTTGCTATTCGCGTATTCAGATATTCGGTACTTAGTCATTGCGGTCACGCATCGGCTCAAAATCAGACGAATCTGTATCTATAAATCGAAAAAAATCAGACGAAATTTCGGTTTAGATGCTGAAACATAACAACCGTTATTTAATTATAAATAATTTTTATAGATGTAATCGCTTGATTGATTTTTATAATAATTTTATTATGTTTTATGATGGCACTAAGCACGAAAACATTTTTACAACTCTCTATATGTATATTTTTTTATTTTTATATTTACATATTTTATTAAAATATATTTATTTTTATTCATCTTAATTGTTAATCAGTAGGAAACAGATCACAGTTGATCGGATTTTGTAATAATCTTTCTTATTGAGCACCTCGTACTCGGATTCAATCAGAAAATCCAGTATTATCCATGGCCGATTGGGTTTCTGGCAACAACAGTCACAGATGAATAGCCATGGCCATATCATTACAATAGATCGATTTGTACTAAGATGTAAAAACCAAGATCTCAATTATTCATAATATAAGGATCGCTTTGCTTTTTTTTCATATTTTTATCTGAAACTAATCTCAGTCGTAATAAACGTGTAATGATGAATTACGTTCTAGATAATATAATATGGCATATAATTATACGTTTACGATTATTCCATGATCTATTTCGATCTTTAATATTATTTTTATAGAAATATGGATAAAATTAATTGACAAAAATTGTTAACCTCAATATGAACTGATCTTGATTCTCAATTTCGAGTAAACAAATGTGGAACAGTCCTTAAAAGCGCATCTTGCATCTTGTTTCTTGTCGCCGATGTCTCACGGTTTAATCAATGAAATATTTATATTGAGAGAACCTGTCGATGGTAGATTCATTATCACTTCCATGACCTTCAAACGCTGGTTTGGACCTTGACCACGGAGACCGCGACATAACCTCAAAACACACATAGCCTACGTGCAGCCTGCAGACTCTTTGCTCGCCACACCTGTTCTTCGGCTACCGGCGCATTTGCAATCCGATGCAATTTACGGTGCCATCTCTCGTAATCGACGTAATTAACATCTGCAATAATTTGTTGAAATATATAATCTCATATGTAACAGGGTCAATTAAATCCAGATGATTTTTCGTTCCATATTTTGTTGAGACAATGTGCATAGATACTAATAGATACTGATTGATACTAATGGAGAGAGTGATTTCGTGGTGCTCTGCATATATCGAGACGCTCTGTTGAACACTGGACACTGAAAGTATTAGAGAGTGCACTAGGAAAGCTCGCCGAACAAAAACGGGATGCGGTCAGCACGATATATTGAGATGAAATCATTATCTGGAATCATCAGTGTATGTCTATAAAAAAAAAAATAGAAATAATGATGGTTTTCGATAACGATTCATTGAACGTAAAAATTATATGATGGCATTTGTGGAGCTCGGATAAGAAATCACGCATTACTAAAGTAAAGATTACATTCTTAAATATTTTTAATGCATATCATTTTAATATAACATGTATAAATTCACATTTATGTAAATATTACTACTAATTTTTTTTATAGCTCAATTATATATTTTTTTTACGTTTTATAATTTATAGAATATCTATAAAGATACAAATAAATATTTACTTGTACTATTTAGTACAATATTATATAATTTAAAATTAAATTAAAATTATTGCGAGCCGATATTTAATTATAAATAGGCAATGAAAAAAAATAACGATAAATACATTGAGTTTTAAAATAAAAAATGTTAATACAACTATTTATTTATAGAGTTTTAGCCATATATTTAAATACAAAAATCAAATCAATCTTGTCCAAAATCATAATCAAACGCAGTTTCTATATTTTTGAATGAATAAATTGTAAATAAATTAACGTCTTCCGTATTTTGATATATTGATAATTATATATTCGTATATTAAATAAATGCAGAGCAAATTCTAATAGACGGTACAGTTGAACGATCCTTCACGGCGGCTCGAAAACAATCGCGTCGTCCAAAGGGGTCCATTTTTATTGGAAAATAGACCCTAAGCATTTCAAGTCAATATATTACTGAATTCTTCAACAATATCTTTACTATTTTTTAATAAAATATTTTTTTCGATATGCTTCATAATTTGGTCGATTTTTTAACTAATTAATATGAAGCGTAAATGACAAGCGCACTCAGTGATGTCCAACCGCAAACTCAGCACTCGCCCCACGTGTCAATCGCACGGTTTCATTTGCACTCGTCATATCATAACGGATGCGAGCGAGAAAAAACATCGCGCCGTGACTACAAATGTGAATATCGTTGTTATTTTTCGGTATTGCAGCCAATAAAAGATAATAATTGTTTATAATATTTTTTCTTAAGCCACATTTAGACAAATACAAAAAGTAAGGCTAGGTTAATAACAATGGGAGATCGATTATATTTATTAAAAAATATATAAATCAATTCTAATGATAAATAATTTAACCTCAAGGGTTTAATATAAATACAACTATAAAATCACATCGACTCTGAAAAGCGATTTTTCTGAATTTTGATCTCGAAAAAACACTATGCACTAAAATATACGATAAATTGTGTAAAAATAACTAAACTACGGCTATATTTATTATAATTTAGGAATTATGTGTATTTTAAATAGCTTTTTTGACTCCTTTGTAAAGTATATTTTTTTGATATGCAGCTAAATTGCTTTTGTTCATTCAATTGATCTCAAAAATATATCTCAATAATAAAATATATTTTTATTTCGTCAAAAATATAATCAAATATTGAATATTTAACCGGCTTCCATGTAAAATTTTGGGTAAAATACAGTCGTGCTATTTAAAAATTATTAAAAGCTATTTTACAACTTTCATTGCTTTTTTTTAATAGAAAAATAATTGTGTTTACATCATTGTATCGGTATGTCTAATGACACACATATCTGGATATTCGTATGAAATAAATATATGTTAGAACACGTTCAAGTGTATGTAAACAGACATAGCATGTCTGATTTAGAAAATTTATTATTAGTGTTAATTAGATGTTAAAAATTAAATGATAGCGAAAATAATTGATTTCAGCTTACGCACCGTAATTGTTTTGTGGTTCATGGAATTCGCGCATAATGTTAATTTTGCACAAATAAATTAACGAAATTAATGAACGAATATGCATAAAACAACTTTTTCTTAAAGATTGCTGAAGCGAAATCTGGTTCATTTATGGAAATCGATTCCAAAGTCGTTACACATTCGAATATCAGTACAGTTATTCGGCTTTAATTATTCCTTGAATGTAGATTTCGAGGATCTCCATGGCTATCGATAGCCACAAACCAGCCGATCTGGTTGTGATTTACTCGGCATTTTTTATCACGGACAGGTATTGGGTATTCATCGCCATCATCAACGCGTTCGCATCTGTGTGTGTGTGTGTCCTGTACAACATAATTTTGACAAGTATTGCGTGATGGCAATTCAACAAATACATAGCGATAACTACTAGTGAAATTCAATTAAGATAATGAGGTTACACATTGTAGTTTGGGCAGTCTCATCGTGTTAAATCTTTGCCGATTGAATAACTTCCGTTAGTCAAAATGCAGTTTTTTGCAGCTATTACTATGTGATTGTTTTGCTCCCGTGTATTATTGCATTTAACGCTGAAGGTATTTTAATAATCGACGATGGTTTTTTGATTTAATTCAAATTGACCCACTGCTTTAATTTTAATATTTACAGCATATGGCGTATTAAATTTTGCAAATTATAATTAACAATATATTCATTCATTCGATATACGTTATGTAGTGCGCATGGTGTGTCTGATAATCATTGATTAACTTGTCTGTTAAATTCTGATTTATATATAATTAATAAATATATTTTTGTTGCAGAATAAATATGACAATTTGAGGTGATTGTTGTTGAAAATTTTATTAACATGGTGTCTAGCAGCATGGATATCATCATTAAATCGGCGGTAAACCACAAGAAGAATAAACACATGTCGTCGCTGGTCGGTGAAAACAGTTGGAGAAAATCGGAAATGTGCAATAAAAAAATTAGTGAAAGATTGAGAAACAGGACGCTGGTGAAAAATAATGTGTTACGCAACCTCAACTCCGCCATATTTGCAATGCTATTGCAGAGGACTACTTTTACCGTGTTAGTCATAATGTCCATAATTTTTAATCCAACGGTTAGTGCATCCGAAGTTACTATTAGCAAAAATAATAATACTGTAATAGCCAATTTAAACGTACCATCGGATGTTGTAATCCAATCATCACCAGTCTACATACCATTGACCGAGAGCAGCAGTACCAGCAGCAGCAGTAGCAGCAGCAGCAGTAGCACTACTGAAAAATCAATTATCAAAGAAATCGTCAAGGAAAACAATGAAAAGAACAAATCCAGCCATAGATCTTACAGCACAGGCAATTCTTTATGGGATGGATTTTTAAACCAATGCTTATCAAACCCTTCGCTTAGCTGCATCCAGAAAAACGTTTATACATATCTGGATGGAAGATTAGGATTCAACGGCGACGTCAATATAACAGATGGCTTAAAGTTCAAGAGGAACAAGCTGGCTTACTGGAAGTACACAGAAAAAGCTAACAAAAAATCGGCCGGCAGCGACGATACGAGAGAAAATGAAGTGGACATCGACGAGGATGACGAAACTGGAAGATACTCAGGTAATTTAAATAAATCACACTGTCAGTCATAAATAAATCCATATATACCATTGGTTATGGACATGCATATATTAAATAGAATCAATGAAAATTTACTGTTAACTGGCACATATTCGATTTCGGACATGACCTTTGACAATCATGCATTTTTTCTATGGTAACCGAATAGTGTGTGAATAAATATTAGACAATTTGCAAACGTGACCCATTCATAACAATTTAAAAAAAAAAAACATTTTGCGTAAATATAGCAAAGAACCAGTTTCAATGAAATCTGTATCGAAATTTGCATAAAATGATCATCGAAAGAAATTCATGTACTCGAAAGGCGGAGTCGTTTTGAGAAATGCAGTTCGTTGACATTACAGTTAAATTTTATAAGCAATTACGCTTCAAAGATGCGTTGCATAATCTATAAAAAAAATCTATATAGGTTAATAATTTTAGCATAGATTTATATTATCGACTACAATGAAAACTAGATTTTATTTAACCAACTTCCATAGTAAACTTTCACCGAATAACAGTTTGATCCAAGTCGATGGATAATTGCTGGGTTTTTTTGATCAGATTTGACCGTTAGATTTTTTTTCATATGCATTCAATGTCATCGATATGCATAGTACATAATTCTGATTCTCTTTTTGCACGATAAATACACGATATTAAATAATGCAAATCAATTAATAGTTTTCAAAAAGAAATGTAATATTTGATTAAACAGTTGATTTAATTAGAATAGTCGTAATTGAGAATAATAGCTTTGACTCAATAAAGCTTGCAAGAAATCTCACCAATCAATTTATTAAAAAATATAAAATGCAGAAAAGTCTAGATTATATCTCAACATAGGTTTTAGACTTTTTTCTTTGTCTTTTTAATTTATAATATATTTTATGAGCATTAATTATTAATTTAATAAATGTTTTAATGCTGGCTTTGACAGTTTATGTTTAATAAAACAAACTTGATATAGAATGTCCTTTAATTTGTCATTAATTACTTCAAAATTATTTAAAATAAACTTTATGGATTTCACAATGTTAAATAATATTCTTACTAAAGAGGCAGATTGGACACAAGCTGACCTTAAACATCAAATAAAAATATGCGAGATTTCTTTTTGGTATTCCCAATACTTTGAATAAAATTAACATCTTCTTTAAAAATGATTCTCAAACCTTTGTACTTGAAATTATTTTTCGGATATTTTTTAAATCGAGTTAAAACTAAAACATCATTGTAATTGATCCATCTTTAATTGTGCTACTATAATTTATCGCATAAAAAGAGAATGAGGTCTATATATAATTGATACGTTGAAAATTGAATCATGTCAAATGTTTATACATATATCATATGTTTATATTTATTCGTGTAATGGGATGATGCAAACCGCGGTCAATGGTTCAAAACCGCATTCGTTTAAAATTGCCCCGGGTTAATCGTCGACATTAAATCTGATCTCTGCGAGAGCTGTGTGCATTCTTCTATTATCTTTAAAGATTATTAAAATTTAAAATTGAATACTTATGCAAAACCACAGGTTAAACAGACGCAGTATGTCACTGGGTTGATATTATGTATTCGTCTCAAAGCTGTGTCCCTATTTTATAATTATATATCAGTCAACATGGTAATAAATTAAGTTTTAATTATTCATTTTACATATATTTTATTAGAATCTCCGATTGAAGAAGTAACTGATGCCCTATACAACAAAGGTGTGGGTTTTATGATGTCTCACGATATGGAATTGAAGCTTCCTCAAATCTTCTTCGACGGAGCTGTGTTGAAGGTATCGCCGAGATCTATAGAAGGTACCGGTGCTTTAGTTCATCTTGATTTTCTGCCTAGCAGCGAAGTCGATGACAATGGACAAGGAAGAATCTTCTTCAAAAAAATCAGTGAGTACCGTATTTTTTTCTACTAAATAATAGTGTGAAACGATGTTTAATGTCGTAATAAATATGCTTCCCATATCAAAGTTTCGGTATTAAGTATACAATTGTTTTAATTTAATCGCAAAATGAGAGATATGTTAAGTCTCATCGAGATTCGAAATTTCTCACGGGCATAATAGGAAAGCCATACATTGAACCTAACCGTAACAAATATTACATATTTCACACGAATAATTTTGAATGAACTGTGATTAGATGCGTAAATAATTTTTAATTAGGCCCTAGATTAACAATGAAATAAAAGGGCTAATTAGTCTATTTATTTTAAAAAAAAAAGTATTTTTTCATATTTTTAAAAGTTTTCTTTGACCCAAAGCGCGTGTTAAAATAATAGAGATCAACAAGACGTCAATGCGAAAATAACAGTTAATTCGTGACATTCGCATTATAAAATATGTGGTGCAACACGCTTTTTTAGTTTAATTTTCGCAAGATTCGCTGCTCCAAATTTTTCCGTACAAATCGTGAATGCACATTTTTACTACGAAATGTGTCTCGTTTCTGTTTTCATTTTTTTCTTCGCTAAAAACAAAACCAATCAATTACCACTTTCTTCTGCGTTATTTTTTTTTTTGTATTTCAGCCTAATAGTTTAATGGTATCGGGTTTCTGCGGTTCTATTGTTAAAATCACATATCAGTCCGTTTTATTGGTCCACTTTGTTGAATTCAATAACATTTCTTTAATAATACAATTAACCTCGATTGTGATAACGGCACAGTGCGTAAAGATGCGCACATCCGAGTGAAATCGACAGTGAACGACTCGATTTTTAAATTGTTCGATGCAATGTGCAGAGAAAAAATAAATCCCTGTTAAAGCATAAAATAATAATTAAACAAAAATTGAAGAAAAAATAATCATTTAATCCATCCTCAATTTAGAGAAATCATCCATTATTTATCTAGATGACCTCTTTTCAGATAATCCTTAAAAATATATATTATATTTTTATATATATCATTTAGAAATGTTCTACAATGTATTCCAACTCAACAAGTTTATTTAATTCTTATCAATAGATTTGAAAATATCTATTTCTTGATTTAAGTACTGCAACGTCACTAATTAGTTATTTAAGCTACATTTTTAATGCTTTATCATGTCCAATAAACAATAATCCAAGATTGATTAGTTTCTATATGAGTCTTATATTGTTTTTAAATAACTAAAAATCATTCACGGTTTTTATATAAACATATCAAACGTTATTTGTAATGGACATTTATGAAAATTTCTTTCGAACTTTACTAATCAAATTGTTTGAGAAAACTATACGATATGTATTTTTTGACTATTGAAAAATATGTTGTATATAATCAAGTATAACTTTTAAATCATATCAATGTGATTGTTTATTTAAACGAAGATTGCTAAAAATATATACAGAATTTTTAAATTTCCTAGGCTGTGTAGGACTTATTGTTATAATTGTTTGTTGGTGAGTTGGTACACCTATCATGAGCTCATTACTAATTCTAACCACAGATGAAACTGTATCAGACATGTCTGACACAATTCCATTCCTTGTCATCCACCTACACCCCATATTTATTTATTTGACTACGACGGATGGATGGCATGACAGATAGATTCCAAAGCGCCATTCACCCATTTAAAGATTTAATAAATATTCTAAAGATGCAAGGGAAATGATTCTCTCAAATTCATATTTCCCCCAGTGTCAAACTACGACACTGGATAATTTTAAGAATTATTTCAGTTGGATTGAAATTTATATGATTTGTTTTATAATTATTTATTTGTTACTAATTAAATCTAATATGCCAAACTACCTACATAAACATTTTTATACTACATATTCCCCGGTCAGTGTTATAAAATACCCTGAATTTATAGTTTTAATCGGACACCTCTTCGACTACTTACAAACCTAAGTCGTGGTTAACTTACATTATCGAAATAATATCCATGCTACCTACAGGTCATAACATTGGTTATGGCTTACTATAACAGCTATACAAAAGTATTTTTTTTGTTCTTAAGCATGTGATTTTAAAATAAATCTAACATTGTCTAAAAGAAGAGAGAGGGAAATATTTTTGGAAAATTAATTTATGGGCAAAAACCACAATGTTATGGTGCCTCCGTTCCCATATTTGTCGCTTTCTCTCGCAATATTTGGATATGAAGTTGAAAAAAAACATGAAAAAATTACGTTTTGCCTACTATTTTGAAAAAAAAAATTCATAATCGACAAAAGAAGATTTTTTGAAAATATTATTGTATTATTTGATTAAATTTTATTTGTTGTATGTTATAAAATTATAAAACTGCTTTTATCCTGATTAGATTTTTTAATTCATTTTTATCTTAAGATATAATTATCTTATCTGATAGTTCCAAATAATTTTCAAAAAAAATCTATTGAATATATCAGGTTTAATCGGTTTCTTTTAAATGAGGCTACACGTTTTAGCTTAAAAAAATCATTTTTTTTATTTTATATTTATATTATATATTTTAAAATTTAGGCGTTTGATATTATTGCCAACTGAATATTTTTTTTCTTTCATAAAGCATGTAAATATTTGTTGAATACCGTACGTTCGAATTGAACAATGCATTAGCACAATGTAAGAAAGGCTTTCTTCGAATAAAAATTGATTATGCACACTACGTGTTTAGTCAACAACAGGATGTAAAAACGTACTCATTAAAATTTTGTATCCATTTCCAATTCATGCGTGAATACCTTTTTTCAGCAACTGATCGATTGTAAACGTTTGATATCATAATGGCAATGTGTTCCAACTATACTATGCTATCTATACATTTTTTATATCAAAAGAAAGTCATGGGCGAGAAAATAATCATTATACTAAAAAAAAATGTTTCACTATTGTAAATTCTAAGAAATAAAGTCATATGCAATATAAGAGATGTCATTCTTTGACATCGATCTTTTTAATGGTCAGTTGATTTCAGTTGTTGATCTATTTATTAGTATTCCTTTTACTATTAGTAAATCTAAAACATATCTTTAAAAAAATACATTTTTTTGTCTTAAACAAGTAAAATTTTGCCTTAAAAAATAAACCTCGAAAGTTAGAACTATGTAAAAATGGATAAAAAGGTCTTAAGAGTTGAAGTAAAAGCAAATTAGACCAAATCTGTTCTACAAATAGTAGATACAGCAAGTCCAGAGTGCAAGAGCATTGCACAGTGTTAATATGGAAGTGATGAAAGCAAACCTGTAAGTGTTTGAATGTGCCAAGAAATAATAAAATGAATGAAAATTTAACTTATCTTCAACATCTTGTGATAGAGAAGTAGGTTATGTACTCGAACCATTGTCGCAAAAACAGTGGTGTTCTAAGGGGCATGTACTATTGGCAATTCCGAAACTGAATTTTCAGTCAAAAAGGTCCTTTTGTCTGTGTAGTGGAATTGTAAAAGAATTATTGTTTATAAAATTCTTAAATATAGCCAGACAATAATAGAACAGTTCTATTATGATAAGATGGATCGAATAAAGAAATCATTTGGTCAAAAAAGCCCAGATGATTCAATTGAGAAAACATATTTTTTAACGCGAAAATGCGAGACTTTATACAGCTAGAACCACTCTGGAAAATTAATGGAATTATTCATTCTTCATATTCACCTGATCTTGCTTCATCGAATAACTTTTTATCCGACAAAATTTTTAAATGAAAATAGGTATCAATGATAAGTTGTAGTTATCGGAGCAGAATATTTAATTAATAATTGAAATAATATTATATATTTTTTTTACGATTTTGATTAGAAATAATGGTTTTGCACTTGCTCTTTACAGTCTACAGCTAAGTTTTATTAATTAATGTTATAAAAAAAATACATATGAATTTATAACGTGCTGAAATATTAAATTGATTATTAATACGATTAATTTAGACCTATTTTTTGTAAAAAAAAATATTTGTAATCTGCATTTTTTGCACGTTAGTATGTTATACAAATATGTTTATAATTAATTATTTAAAAAATAAAATTACACAACAGCAAACAATGTTGTATCGCCGCGAGGCGCGTTGGTCGAATTATTTCTCCGACACAATTACCTTTCACTGCCGACAACCAATTATAACTTAATCGGCGCATAATCTTTCAAGAGCAAGGAGGAACTCGCCTCGGTCAATGGCACATTTTCGCATTGCGCAAATTGTCCAAAAAACGATTTTTCCTCGAATAGCGTCGAGACGACGATCGATGCGTTTCGACGCGATCGACTCGTTACGGTAAACCATCTGATGTCACTCGACCGCCCACCGGTTGCGGCGGCACTTCTTTTTGGTCGACCGGTATCCGGTCGAGTTACCCACTTACATGCGCCAGACGTGTACATTCTACAATTAATTATCCTTTTTATTATATTTTATTGTAGAAAAATATGCGTGTTATGATCAGATTTAGAACGGCATACCAAATATTTGGACCCGTCTCGTACAAAAAAAAAAAATAATAATATGGAAAATCATGTTTTATACCGAGCATCAATTGCATGTTCTGTGTCGGGGTCTTGACCTATGATTACGGATTTTCCATTCAAAATTATGCACAAATCGTGGTAAATGTATTAATTGCGAACACTGCACACACAAATTAAGATCATAACACGTAAATAATTCATGTCGTGTACGGATACTAATTCGTTCATTTATATTATGAAGAGCAATCATCAAGCAGTCATTGTGTTCGAGCGAGAATTTGGTCAGAAATGTCAAACAGTACTCGTGTAGACCGGTTTTAACATACTTTCCGGTCACTTTTGTTTTTAACCATGATGATAAATGTAACAGTTACCGGATGGAATCACAAGTCAGACTAAAATTGTGTAAACGTGTATTTTTTGCATCATTGTTTTGCGCCGATTTCGTATCGCTTGATAAGAGTTGGCGACACGCAATGCCGAATTGAATCATCTTATTTTGAGACCTGTGATTTCTTTATTGTGCTAAAAAAATATATATATAAACTTAATATATTATTTATATTACAATTGCCTAATGTCTGTGTTAAATAAAACATTTTATATTTTTTATATGTCATTGTTAAGCTTGTCGTGTGCTATAGCCATTAACCTCTATCTTGTTAGTATCATTTACATTCAAATGCATGCCTAAAAATCGGGTTGTTGACTGTTAAGATGATACGTGAATGAATTTAAAAATATACATTTATCTTTTTACAGAGAAATATATCAAGAGCAAAGTGCTGATGGGAATTTTGGCCATCGTCCTGATCGTCAAACTGATCAAATTGAAGCTGTTCTTCTTCTTGCCTCTGCTGATCGGAGTCGCGAATGCCAAAAAATTATTCTTGAAGCTAGTGCTGTTTGTGTTCCCTGCAGTTGGACATATCTTCAAATTATGCTCGTGGTACCACGACAATTACCATTCGACCAAATATCATCATCATCATCATCAAATTTCGCATATACAGGGCGGCGTAAGTATTCAATTAATTTTAATATTTAAAATTACAATAACTAATTTGCAATCATTATTTTAGTATCCCGGATCTGGTCATCCTGGATATCCATATGGTCCGTCGGGTTTACCTCACTCAGTCGAAGTGCATGGAGGTTATCCACCGTCTGGATCGGTATATGGACATGAACAACCCGGATGGGAATTCTCTGGACCCGGATTAGGATCTGAGTATGTATATATATAATATAATTAAACGAAGATGTCGAATACGCTGAGCTTAGCTGTGCTCTCATATATTTCTGGTCTTGTATTACCGTTATTCGTTCATAAAACAATAAAATCTACATTATTAAGCTCCCGAAGGCTATTTGTTCTAAATAACTGTATTTTAATTTATCAGCTTTAATTCGATCATATTAATGACTATTTAAAAATCTATATATTCCATAAATATTAATCTTCATATTTTTATAAATAAAATAAAATATAGGAATGATACATTGTCTTGATATTTCATCCATTATTAGCAATTGTGTGTTAAAGATTACTTTTAGTAATACGTCTTAATAATAATGAATTTATTAAAAAATGAACCATTGCCGGAAATAATCAATCAGAATCCATTGTTTTTTTTCTGAAAATGAAACACAATCATAAATATTTAATAGCAATTATATTAATTAATCATTTTGTGTGAACATTCTGATCTCCGATTATTATTTTGCTTTTTTAATTTATTCATTTATATACTCTCACAAGAGATTCAAGTTTGGATGTCTTTCCGTTTTCGGACGTATTTTTTCTCCATGTTTTTGACAATTTTTGGCGATCTGGAACAATTCTGGAGCTCCTAATCCGGTCCAGTTGCAAATGCTGTAGAGCCATGATCATAATTGTCATGTAATTGTAATAAACGATTCTAATAACAATGCAGAAAGTATATACTGCGTTCTATTATTTAAAAAAAGCTAATGTACCGAATGCTTTATTGATTTCTATAAAAATATTATTATTAACAATTTGTTCTTCTATAGTTTTCTTTGACATCGATTTATCAAGATGTAGTAATACATAAAATATGGAAAATGATTATTATAAATGAATCTTAAAAGCGATATTTTCATTTCATTGCGATAACTCAGGATTCGGCAGTAATATGGAATTCTGAGCTTTTTTCGACTTTTTTAAATGCATTCCTAACTATAAAATGTTAATTTATTCTCAAGCAATTAGAGTTTCTTATTATATATAATTAATTATGCAAATATTGGGATTTTTTCGTTCTTCTTCTCAATTCATTTTGGGATTTAAATTATTATTTATTCACTTGATTGTATTATAGTTTATTTATTACAGAGATTGGAATTATTACAATTATCAGAATTAGTTCATGTAAAATTATGGTAAAATATAAGATGTTTTAGGTCATGATAATAGCATATTCCGAGCTTTCATCTGCGTTTAATGCAATATGTATTTATTGCACATTTGTCTGCAATGTCATTGTCGCCGCCTAACGCTACAATTGTAGTGCGACATATCATAAAATTACAGTTTCTGCATTGTCATTAACCACGAGCCATTATAATAGCACTTGTGTAATTGCACAATCATGTCAACCGCATTCATTTCATTTTTTTTGTTGCAAAATTAAGTTCAAAAGCAAATACGATCATATGTCATTTCACCGCATATAAATAAATTATACAACTACATAAATTGTTGAGAGTGCATTGTACTTTTGAATATATTTTCGTATTTTTTGAGAATTATCATGGAAAAAACATATGGCTCTCGGTATATCTAGAACCCATTGATTCTATGCCGTTAACAGCCTACATTGTGAGAGCACACGACTCGGACGGCCACTTCTTCACTTCTTGGACATCGTCAGCCGCCGACGCTTCCGTGATTCGAGTAATTTTTATTTATGTATTATTTACAGATACCTCGTCGGTGACATTCATAGAAACTCGGTGGCATTCAGTCCCAAGCCGGAGGACGCAAGCGAGATAAATTCGTGGGGCCTCGGCTCGGGCTCCACCCAAAACCAGGCGTTCACTAAAGCATACAGCAGTTATTACGACGACCAAAGATTTGTGAGGGCCGCCGTAAATGCCCAGGCAGGAAATAACAGGTACTTAGTAATGATAGATTAGTAAAAGAGTGCCCAAGTGGGCTTTAGAATTTTTTGAAAATTTAGGCTCGGCGCTCATCAGCGCGTGAATGAACGTTGAACTTGACAGGTTAATGAGTATATAAAATGACGAATGGCGTTTAATTAATAAATACACACACTAAATATGAAGATTAATATTTATACTTAAATTATTTCAGGAATAATATTATAATGACGCCGCAGGGGCCGCCGTTCAACAGCGCAAGACATCCCAATCAGATTAACACGCAGGCTGAAAAAGATGCACTGGTAAATTTTTTTAATACGCATAAAACGCTCACTTTTACGCCAAATCTTATCTTAATCATTAAATTCACTTTCTAAGCACAATAAAAAAAATATTTAAAATATTTCTGAATAATATATATATCTATATATATTTTGAGAGATCATGATGTCTCATTATTTTCACACGATCACATATGTAACCCAGTTTTTTTTATTATTACTTTGCAATGCCTTCACATGCATTACGAAGACATTGTTCATTATACACGTTCGATAATAATGAGCGTATTCTCTTTGATAGAGATCTGTGAAGGATCAGGTTCTGTTGCATAATGGGATCATGGACCCCGTTTTGCGCTGCACATTCTATTCATATTTAGCATAGATAAAAATAATGAGTTTTCACTTGCTGACAAGTTATTATGCTCACGTCTTCCCAGTGCTCATAGAAATCTCTCCAATGTTAATAAACATGTGATAATTTACCAACTGCATTATGTAGAACGTCATTTATGTCGTTTTTATGCAAAACTCGCAGAAAAATAATAATTAAAATAAATAAATATCTTAACAAACAGGTTGACCTCATATGTTGACACGAACCGCGTTTAAAAATTTAAATAAATAATGATAAAAAAACATGAGGAAACATTTTAATGAATAAAAATATTATAAATGAATAAAAAATATTGACCATTTTGCAATAAGGCATTTTATTAACCCAGCGTCTACCAGTTCGACTAGTTCCGTGACCAGGTCAGGTTCACCAGGAATGTGCACATAGCATTTTATTACCTGTGAAATGCATTCAGATCTTTTTTATTAGATTAAATAAAAATTAACATAAAGTTTAAAGCAATGCCCATAATAAAATATGCAGTATGAATCACAAAGAAAGTAACACACAGGCGTTATATTATATGTATATATATATAAGGAAATATTCCATAATAACCTAGTTTAATTCAAGTTTTAGCTAATTCGATTCGATACCGAATATAAAATTGAATATAGAAAGCTAATTTTGAATTTATCATATTTACCATATAAATATTTCATTAAAAGTAAAAACTAATCTCGGGGTCATACACCGTAAATTCTACATAAATTATCATTTTTAAACATTCAGTACATTGGCATCTCTTTTGTGCTCTGTTTATTTCAAAATATCATTTACACATTCTTCCTAATACAATGATTAATGTGCGTATATATTTAAAGCAATTTTTGCAAAAAAATCCGACATATATTTTGTTAATCGTATCAATATTGTAATTATAATAACTTTCTTTTATGAGATATCAATTACCATATGATTAATTACCCCGTGGCCAATGCTAATGAAAGTAAAATGCAAATTCACGCTGTTTGTGTTTAAATTGTTAATTAATTGATTATTTTATATTTTAGTTGAGAGCTGCCCAACGTCAACAACAGGAGCAATTGAGGATATCGCAGGCTCAGCAGGTGTTGAGACAACAGGCTGAACAAAAATTGGCATTGCAGAAACAATTGCAGTCACAAGTACGACCATTGCATTAACATTGTCATCGAGTTTCTAACGCATGATAGAAATTAACGTAATTAGTCGTGACATTGCAAAGATCAATAATTGCACGAACAGTTTTAGATATTGTAAAGCACGTGATTTCCCTGGTTTTACTTTTGAAATTGTTGATGGAGTTAAACACGGAAGACTGATTCTTCGAGCACGTAATCGAAACATTGGACTTCTGCCGTAAAATATGGTTTTATTAATTTTTTTGCGACGTGTTTAATGGTCATTGCGATAGTTTGAAGCCGCACGAATCGAATGAGAACCATTGTAATTTTATACAATTTTTTAACCGAAATTAGACGCGGTCAGTTGAATTGAATACTATATATATATTGATATATCATAACAAATTATGTGTATATTTTCTATTGAGATCTGAAAAAAAAAGCGAAAATTGACGCTTTACCGCAAAATTTTTGACAGAAATCGAAAACAGGTCAGCGAATCTGCGCATGGAACCTTGTTGATCGGATGTCATATGTATGACTTTCTCTTTTACCTGATATCACTGTGGCGGACTTGATACGTGTTTTCAGGCAATATTGAATTTTGTGCGGACGTGATCACCGACGCAACTAACGTCTTGCAGTAAACAGTGCATTAAAATTGTTGTGTGGAGGTGTTGCCGAAGAGAAATTGCCGCATTTCATTCGAGATCAACTTGCATACATTAAGCGTGGATCGCACGACTTTCATTACTTTGTTATCTGCAAAAAAAAAACTCAAATTTTTGGAAACACGTCTTTTGCGCACGATAATGCGCTTTTGCGAATTTGCTCGCCGATGTCCTAAAACCGTCTTCGTGCATATCTCGACGAGAACCCTCTCAAAACTTTCTGATCATTTATTATCCCAATAAGTCTAGACATATATTACTACACATAATTAATGTGCATTTATAATTGTAATTTTATGACGACGTGGTTGTTTCGACAAGTTTTACGACTACTTTTTATTATACATAGAGGTCAGCAATTGCAGTTGATCCTCTAGATCAGGAGGTCGGTTGTTTTTTGTTTGTAACTAAGAAATGAATTCTCAGCTATTCTCTATAAAAAAATTGATGCTAGATAGTAGATATTTCAGACGAAAAAAATCATAATTAAAATTGCCCCCAAACTATTGTCAAACAATAAATACATTTAACCATTAGCTTTTAGTGAAGAAATGATTTTGTATTTCCAGGGACAGTTCTGTATATTATTAGCCTGTCCCAGATTTTTTTTAGAAATATTTTTTTCTACATTCGCGTTGAAAAATTTAAAGAAATATGTAATAATTCAGAAATTGAATACCTTAAGATAGTTGAATCTTTAAGAGATTTTTTTATGGAAAGAATTTTAAAACTGTTTAAACCCTTGAAAGATTCTTTCCTATCAATCTTTTAAAAGATTTTTTAATCAACCCCTACTAAGTTTAAAAAAAAAAGGGTAAACCTTTTCTACTCTGTCTACTTTTAATCGAATTGATTTGTTATTCTCATAATTGTTTTTACAAAAAGTGATATTCATTGGGAAAATAAATAAAAGCATCTATTGGGTTTGATCTGATATATGATTTAAAAAGTTTATTTTTTATTTAAATGAAAAAAAACTTGGTTCAAGTTGTTTGCGAAGAAATCTTTTAGGTCAATGAGCTGGCCCACAAAGCGGAAAGGGATTAAAAATATGCATGTTTGAGGTCTCTGATTATAAAAGATAAACAACTTTTTCCTTTGACAGTAAAAAAAATAATAAACCAAAGTTGAAATAAATCTTATTGGCTTAAAGATAATACATGCTATGAATATTTAAGCCTGGATGCATCTTTTCAAGAATTTGGGCAAATCTTTGTGATATGCCTTCTTGTCCAGATGTAGAAGCAAGCTTAGCTTTAGGAAAGACAAACACATAGATTCATAACTCCCAGTGATTGAAGAGTTTAATTGTGCTCGATGTTTCCCGTCTTGTCCCTGATTTCGTTTCTAAAAATATGGTCTCTGTACGTATACTGCTATTAAGACATTTATTCATTATATCGAGTATTACTACCCTAACGTAGAGCTCTGATTTCATCCATTGTCGTCCTCTATTTTTTTCTGTTTCGTAGCAACGTCGCTCCATTTAACAGCAAGTCGCGATGTCTTGTTGTGCAAAGAATAGCCACAATATCCTTGATGTTTCTTTCCCTCGAAAACAGGCTTGTTTTCTTTAAACAATTGACAGCAAAGTCTTTTAAGATGTTCTTAGTACATCCAAATAACCGTCTTAAGACGGGCCTGATAGGATTTGTATTGCTTGACGTTGGGCTTCTTTGGGAGTAGTCTCTAATGTAAATTCTTTTGAAATCTGACGAGCATCTGTTTGTTAGCATAGTTCTTCTTCTAAGTTCTAAGCTGGTTTTATTATTATGTGTTATCAATGAGCCGAGATATTAAAACTTGAAAATGGACTCGAAGCTATACTTGTCAACTCTCAGCGGTTTGAGAATCTGTCGACATACGGGCATATATATAATACTTAGTTTTGATTTATTGATCTTTAGTCTCATATCCACTGCTGCTAATATTATTCGCTGACATGTTTCCTTAAAAGTCGCTTGAGAACTATCCACAATGATATCCGCGTAGGTAAAGAGCTGTAATGATTTGTTAGCCATTGACCTCTATACCGAAGTCCCTCAATACATTTTCCAGAGTAATATTGCACAGAAAGTATGTCAGTACGTCACCGAGTCTTAAACAAATATATTTTCTTAGAATTAATATCGTTTTTAGTGGATCTGGATTTAAGTGCATAATTTCCGTATTTTAAAACTGTTGAATTGTAGCACATACGTCCGATCTTAAATTATTATTATTATACTTCAGTACGATGACATAGTTAAATCAAGATTAAATAACAGAACTTACCTGAATTATGAAAATATCTTTTAACAAAGAATAACTTGGCCAATTAAGATCACATTTATTTATTTATGAGTATTAATTTTGTCCTCATCAGATCATAAACTTGTGAAAGCATTCTTAGGCATGGCGTTTGACGATTTTAGCGATTCTGCCTTTATCTTATTAATACAGGTAATACAAATAAACAATAGCTGAACACACAAGGACACGAAAAATCTTTTCGATAGTCAACAGTGAAGAAAGTATCCAATATGGGCACTAATTTTAAAATATGTCAAGGTCATTTGTGTATTAAAAAAGGAAAATATAAATTATTTTAATTTGATTTCTCTCGGCATTATTTTTCTGCACTATATTTTTATTCAATTCAATCCATTAAATCGTTTTAATGCCTTTATACGATCATTAGGTGAGGCTGATGGTTTTATTTGTTGGATTGTGATGCACTACTGATATATATAGATACTGTCGGCATTAAATATATTATATCCATATAACAATGCACTTAATGTAAAAGTGTAAAAACGGTTTTAAAAAAAAAGATTTCTTTCATAATTTAGTGAAAGTTACCAAATGTAGACTTAATATATTCTATTTATTTTTTTGTTTAAATATTTTTTAAGCAGACTGGCGATGGGTAAATATTATCATAAAATACAATAAAAAATTGTTTGGTATTTATTTTTCCGACAGGTGAGATGAGAAAAAAATATCAATGCAATTGTGAATGTCTTGTGAAATCTAGATCGATTCATTTTATTTTAATATTTTTATAAATTAAATAAAAAGAGTTGAGTAAAAGCATTATATAGAGCAAACCTCGCCCTTGGTCTATGACGAAAAATACTAATATAACTAGATCAAACATTATATTATTCTTATGCTCCCAATAATTATCCGCCGCTCTCACAGCATATGGTTTTCTTTAAATCGGTCTACAATGGGAGTCTTCAATTATTATTATTTTATTATGACATTAATACAATACCATTTTTTTTTCACATTCACATATTATGGCACCTGGATTACTTGTGAATAATTACAAGTTTCTCTATCATCGGTAGGCTTAGTCTTGACAATATTTCCGAACGCAGTTTAAACCTTCATTCAACACGCATCACCATGTCCATTACCGAGTAATCCGGAGAATTAATGGTTTTTTGTTGTAACAATTTTTCATTTAGTACTAAACCACATAAAGTGGCGAGCAATTAGTGGCATTGTAGACCACGTCCATTACTCAATGTCCAACGGATAGTCGTTTAAATTGTACTAATATTTAATTACTTTCAGTGTGCCTGAATAGCGTAACGCATTAATATGATTAATTTTTTTTTACAGAATTTTAATCCTTCTGTACAAGAACTAAATTTATCGCCGGTGTACGACGCTTTCTACTCTCCGATTCTTCAAAAAATCGATCAGGTCTTCAATGGAATGAATTTCGACGACGAGCCTTGTAGGGAGAGGCTGATTTGTTCCATGTACAAAAATCCAATGAGATTCTCTCCGCACAGCAATATAATATCCAACGAGCTGAGCAGGTAAATAATTATTTTAAATATTCCATTCATAGTGAGTTAAATAATGCTTCTTTAAAAAATCAATAATTGTTTAAAAATACGGCTAGTAGGATCAACTTCATTAGCATCGTTTCTCTATATCCATTGATTTAATTTTGTATGCATTTTCAGAGACGCCAATGATCTTCAAATGCCAGAACCGGGAAGCTCGGCTGCAATAAGATTCTACAAGTACGTCCAAGCTGCAAGAGAAGGCCAAGACAAGAAAGATTGCTTATCTCTGTTCCCGATATGCGCCATAGATACAGAAAATTGATATTAAATTTATTATAAACAATTTTTGTGTAAGAAGCAACATTCTTTTAATGTGCCAAGCACGATTGGATTTGTTAAACCATGCATTTATTATTATTTCTGTTGTTATTGTTGTTATTGTTGTAAAAATGTTAATAATTTAAAAAATGAGTCGTTACATAGTCAAACTTATGGGGGTGTGGTTTTTTTTTTATTCTAGGGGATTATTTAAAGATATATTTATTTAGCTATGTTTATTATTTATGTAATTATTTATTATCACCACTACAAAGACTTATAATACACGTGTTGTTATTAATGAACAATATTATTGTAATTATCCTAAGTCATATTGATACATAAGCAAATAAATAATACATACTTAGAATTCATGAAACAGACTGCATAACGTGTTTTTTACAATTGTACATAAATGTTTTTATCTATTTATTTAACTAGGAAATTATTTATTATTTATTTATATTAAAATAATAGTGTGGGCATTTGGGAAATATGGGATATTTGTTTGTTGTTGTATTATAATGTCTTATTATTATTATTAATATTATAAACGCATTTAATTTATTGTATAAAGTAATTTATTATTGTTTTTTTTTATATTATTATTGAAACTAATTTATTTATGATATTATTTATGTACTTTTTATATTATTATTAAAAATAATTTATTTCTTAAATAATTTCGTTTTATTTATTTATTTTACATATCTATTTATTAAAGATAAAATAAATATTAACTATGATAGATTCTATAACATTTTGATTAATATTTCATAAGCCTGCTATAGATGTCGCTCATGCGCGATAATAATTCTAGAGAAATATATGTTTTAAATTATTATTTGTTTGTATATTTAATTAGTAATAATTGAATCATATGAGTGATACGATAAATTAATAAAAGTAGTAGTTTAATTATTTTTTTAGGTATAAAAAAACGTCCTATTGACAGAGTATTTTACTAAACCTTGACCATTGAATGAAAAACAAAAATAATTATATTCCAGTCACAATTTATGTTACTGTTATCGATGCTCACGATTCTATGTATGTGACACATTATAATTCTTCACAGAATATAGAAAGTGAAGTTAGATTAAAGAATGTTGTCGCCATGTGAGTAAAAGAAATTACTTTTCACTGCGAAACTTCTTCACCTATATCCTCGAAAGTACATGCATATGTATAATTTTTAATTTATTCAATTTATTTATTATTAAAATGGCATCTAACATATATATAATAATATTATAATAATTTCTTGACACATATCCTTTACAATTTCTTTCTGATTCTTGTAATCTTATAATAATTTGTTCATCTCTTTGTTTTTTTTTTTTTAATAATATAAATTAATTAGTAGCAATGTTTTCATATGATCCTTATCGGTTACATTCGACTTAATAATATTCCGAGCGTGACCTAACCTAGATTGTGTCTTTAGCAGCATGGCCCAAGTTTGTCAAACCAACATGCCTCCTCTACATTCTTCAGAACCAATCGTATTTTGAGAGAGTCAGACAGTATGACGGTCATATAAAAACCAAGCCCTGTCGTTAACTTCAGTACATTTGATCACCGGTCATTCATTAGGTCAGACATAACAAAATATCAGGCAATGGCTAGGTTGACTCTTTGCCTGTTTGCCCTGGCGGCGGTAGCAGCAAGTGCCTACGAAAATTCTGCATCTCAGCTGGCTTTCGACATCTACAAAGGATGCGTCAGCCAATACTCCACGTCTTGCATCAAACCGAAAGCCCTCTCTTGGATGAGCAGGGTAGCAGATCAAGACGTGATCACCATCACGAAAGATCTGTCCATAATCAAGACGGCCGATCTTGATGAAAGCGAATCGAGACAATCTGGAGACGAAAAACAGCAAATGTTCGACAACATCGATGGGTTCTTGGCGACTCATTCATTGAAAATCAAAATCCCCGATGAGCTAACATCAGGATCGGCCGGCGAATATGTACCACGATCACTCCTGCAAGGATTACCCGAAGAACTCAACTTACCATTGAGCGAAGGAAGCGTTGCCGAAGGTAAACAAAAATAAATCAATTAAAATTTAATTATAACAATTAATAATTTATTATATTACAGGCCGTGGCTTTGTTAAGAAAGTTATGATTCCATTCTTGCTCGGATTAAAATTCAAATCTACCGTCTTGGTGCCGATAGCGTTAGCTTTGATTGCCCTCAAGACATGGAAAGCATTGACACTCGGATTGATCTCAATGGTTCTCTCAGGTATGTCACATCAGTCATAATAAAATAATATAATAAGAATATTCATCAAATTATTATTTTTCAGGCGCCATGGTAATCTTCAAGTTCACCAAGCCCAAGGTCGTCAACTATGAAGTCATCCATTACCCACAGCACCATGATCACCACGTCGAGCACATGCCAGCTCCTGGATGGGATACTCACCATGGACCGTACCAAAGATCGTTTGAAGGACCCCAAGAAATGGCATACAATGCCTATTTGTAAACTCTATGCCAGAACGAATGGAATGATTAATTTATTGATTTATGTTTATAATTATTTATTGAATCTAATGTGTAAGAAATAAATTATTTGAACTACAAACATAAAAACATTTTATTTTATTTAATATACAATCATGATAAGAAATCATAGATTTTCTAGATTTTATTAGATCTATAGATTAAGATTAGTATTCATCAGATATAATTAAAATAAAACATACATACTTCATATGGATATGAGACATTTGATATAGAGCTAAAGATTATTACTATTTATTGCACATATCCATGCATAGAGATATTATATTAATTAATTTATCATATGAGTATGATTGTAATAACGCATATTATCAATAAAAAAAATATAATTTAGAATAATTTAAACTACTAAGTAAATGCATTAAACGCAAAATATATTTAATTGACGTAGTAAAAAGTAATTAATTAAATAAAATGAGAATATTAGAGATTTGTAATTATTTTTATGATAATTATAAAGAGTTGAACGTTATTATTCGTTATGATAAATAATATATGATAAATATATAGATTTTTTTAACGCAGAATTCATAAAATTAAAATTAATTAAATAACGATATTTTACGTATATTTCATAAAATATATGATATCAGAGCTAGTATAAATATAATCATATATCAATAGTTAAAATTAACAGTATTTAATTGATCTAATTCATGAAAAATAAGCTGAACACTGCTTTTAAATTTTTATTGTATATTATTCCTCATTAAATAGTAGAGTTCGTCTTTAATACTGATAAGCTTACTATGCAAATGGTTTTTGACATACTTAGAATGGAATTTGCCTAAATCGTTTTTGAATATTAAACTTTTTAATTAGATTTTGCTTTCTACACTAATTCATTATCATATAGGGCCTTGTAAAAGTGGCGTAACGGAAAAGAAATTGCTGAAATGAAAAGCTGTGCGTCGTAGAAGCACATGTGGAACTCCCTAGAAGGAAGTTTAAGTTCCGCTACCGATCAGTTCCGTTCGCCGATCCTGAACAAAGTAGGCTGCTACTTGAATTCCTTTATTACATGACGAATTGAATTTTAAATATCATGTCACCTAATGGCCTGGTTGTCACTCGCTGATGTATGAACGCCATCCGTCGATTTTCATAGTTGACATGAATGAAACGGTGTAATAAAATTTTGTATGTAAAAATATTCAGCAAACAATTACAATTTGCAATATAAATCTTATGAATTGTACGTAATGTCGTGTAATGGTATTATGTCTTAAGTATGCAATCGAATTTATTAGTTTGTTTTATAAAAATAATTATAATTAACAAATAATATATTTTATTAAAAACCAACCTCCCTCCATAATTCATATGCCACATATAATATTAACTACATTTTTAGATTTAAATTAGTAATAATTAAACCTTCAGTAGTAAGCGATTGGTTATTAAATTACACTCAGACTGACTATAATGTGCCAAAATCAAAGAAAATTTAAAAAATCCAATAATGCAATGGAAGAAAAATAAAACTCAACTTCGAAACTCTATAAATTGAGCAGTTATAGTCCAAAGCTAAATTTTAATTATTAAATTGCTTTGTAATAACAAAAATATAATAAATATCTCAGTTTTACTATCTTACTATTATGAGAATATGCTATCAAATATAGACATTTATATTGGACCATTTGAGCACATTTTAAATTTAAAATCCATATCAAAAGTTCAGTCACAATTCAGTAAGAAACATTTTTAAGACAAATCTGTAAGAATATCTATATAAAACTTGTTGAATTTTATACAAAATTCATAACTTATTACAGATTTAGAGAGTAGTTCTACTAAAACGTAAAATAGAATTGTTGTTTCTTTAAAGAAAAATAACATTTAACTCTGGCTTCAAACTGTTTAAAGGCGAATAATATATCCTATAAAATGGTATTGAGCTTAAATATTATTGCTATATATAGATTGTTTAATAAAATATTTGGTATTTATATTTTGGATATGTTTTAAACATTTTCCCATCCAAATTAAAAATCTTAAAATAAAAAAAGATGTATATTCATTAACCGATCCATCACGGCGGCTCAAAACCAACCGCGTCGTGCGATGGGGTCTATTTACAATACAAATGGAAAATATAACCCAAGCATTTCATGTAAAATTATTGATGACTTTTTTTTTAAAAGGATTATTCTATGAAAAAAATAGTTATTAGTAACATGCTTCATAATTTGGACGATATTTTGTTTTTCTTTTAAATATAACAAATGAAAGACACACACACACACTTGGCGATGTCCCACCGCAGACTGAGAACACGCCGCCGACTGAATTCTTGCGGGACGTGTCAATCACAAGGTTTCACTCGCACTCGATACATCGAACCGGATGCGAGCTAGAAAAAACATGGCCCTCGTGCTAACAAAAACTAATATGCTGTTGGCACGAGTATATATTGGTCAATAATTATATATAATATTTATTCTTAGACAAGTACAAAAAGTTTGAAACCTGTAGGATTTCTTTTAAAGAGTTATTCGAGAAAAATCATAAACTTCAATTCCCAAATAGACTCCATCGGCACGGCTAGGTTAAAAAGATCAAGATATAATAAAATCGTTTTTATAAATACTCTTTAATCGGGGTATATATATTTATTTTCAATAGCATAGTTATACTATAAACATCTTCTTCAGGGATTATATTTTGGATATCCTTAAAGTTGACAAAACGTTATCCTTTAATGTTATTTTTATCTTCTAGAACAGACAAAGTCACAGAGGCTATGTGCAGCGAATATGGAGGCTGATACATCTTAACCGTGTTATTTTTAATATAAAAAATCTTTCCATATTTCAATGTTTTCCATAATTTTGTCTTCGAACATATAAGCACATAATCCTCCTTGAACAGCTCACAATAAAGTAAGTAATAATCCACCAGTTTTGTAATGGTTTTAGCATTAAATCAGAAAAAAACCCTATCGCTTATTTAGGTTTCTTTATCTAATCAGGTAGCCCTTTCTAGTCAAATAATATTTATTTTTAAGGTTTTGTAAAGAATTTTAAGGTTAAGGAATAAATCAATGTCGTATCGCATCATAGAATCGGATCGCAAAGGATTATGAGTAGGTTGGGATTTTTACGATTATTATTTTTAAGAGTATTTGAGTACATATAAATTATAAATAACACAATAAATAGCCCATAAACCGCTTATATTATTTTTAAATGTATATCTTGATCATTTTTTATTTTATATATGTATTAATGAATTTAATAATGGTCTACTATTTATTTATGAAAGCAAAAGCACAATTAATAACTGTAATATTTTTGATTTATTATCTATAATATATTTATGCATTTTTTATATGAGCATATATTACATGAAAACTGAGGATAAATAAAAAACACGGATTTTTTTTTATAAAATAATATATTTAATACAAGATTTTTAATGCTATTTAAAAGTAAAATAACCGTATACTTTAACTGAAAATTCTTGTTACTTGTTACATATCACCACTTCAAAATATAATTATAATTCATGCCATATATGCACCAAACGTATGGTGCGCATTAATAACATCCTTCTTCAAGTCCAATGCCGTATCTCTGTCCCGTTTCCCATAATTAATTTCATTAAAGTGTGCAGGGGACAAAAACTAGTTCATTGCCCACAAATCGAGCCAAGTATCGCCAGGAAAAATTATTCCTAGCGAGTGTACTTACGTCGTTTCAAAAATTGAGCGACGCCAACTGAAAAATGCTTTCCCTTATTAGCGTCGACATGCTCGTCTTCAAAATGACGTAAGTCAGTTCGAGTCTCGATACATTTTTAGTCTGTCTTCGACTGAACAGTCAGTACTGAAGAAATTGCGGTATAAATACGTGAGTCCGCACCCACAAATTGGTAGTACACTCAAACCTTTCGAACTGTCAACAGTACAGCTCAATCAATCCAATTGAAGATGGCTTCTAAAGTATTATGCCTTTTGGCTGTAGCCCTTTTCGGCTTTGCAGCGGCCCAGCCGGCTAAACCCGCCTTCTGGAAAGGTACGCCGATGGACGGCCTCGTCGAAGAGATGAGATCAGGATGTTCAGACAATGATGCAGTCGCCTGCATGAAGTACAAAGTGATGTCACTCTTGGACACAATCTTCAAAAAAGATTCATACCAGGTGCAAATAATGAAAAAAACGATTCTATCAAAACAATATCAGAATTTATTAATAATTTGTTTTTCAGGTTAGCGAAACTGTTGAAGTTGTACGCAACGGCTACACCAGCAACGACCTCACCGGAAGATCATCTGGAGATTTCTTCGACACCGTCGAAAGCTACATTCGCACCCACGATGTTACATTCAAGCTCCCAGTGGCCGGAACTAAAGTGACAGTCAGCCCGAGAAAACTCGATGAAGACGAGCTCAACCTCAACATCCAATTCGCCGAAGAAGGAGCACGAAGCACTGGTGCCGAGCCACGCAAATCTAAGCTGAAGAAGATCATCGTCCCCATCCTCGTATTCGTCTTGTTGAAGGCTATGACTTTGGTACCATTGGCTCTCGGCGTCTTAGGACTGAAAGCATGGAACGCTCTCCAGCTCTCATTCTTCTCGTTCGTCGTCTCAGTTGCTTTAGCCGTATTCCAATTGTGCAAGAAGGTAGAATAATCACACGATAATTCAACTGATTTATTATTATTTAAATAAATTATTAATATACGTTATATTTCTACAGATCGCTGCTGATAACTCTCATCCCCAGATCTCTGCACATGGACCATGGGATTCCGCATTAGCCAGCAATTATAGAGCTCGTTCATTGGACGTCTCATCCTCAGCTGATGCCCAAAAATTAGCTTACAACGCTTATGCCTAAAAATCTATGAAAAATATTCTTATTGAGAATGACGATTTATGTAAAATATATTTATTAATAATTTATTGAAATAAAATATTTATTGAGAAATGAATTTATATATCTTTTTCTAAAAAATCCTAAAACACTATAAATAAATCAAAGATAAATTGTAACAAATAGTATTATTAAATATAGCAATTACTTATAAATTGCTTTTAAATATTCTTAGACTGACAAACTGCGAATTGATTTATGATCAATGAAATCAGTATTCCATACTGTGTCTTTAATCATTCCTGAGCAAACAAGGCTCATGTCCTACATCCATATTCCGTATGAACGAAATGAAATTTGTATTTAAAACCTCTTAACCTGGTTGTATCACCTTATTTCATATTAAAATGAATTATAAATACAATAAAACCGTTTTCCGAATACAATCTATGGCTGATTTTCTTGTCCTTGACCTAATTAATTTAATTAATTATATCAAATAGAGGATATCCTGCTTTCACTGAATGTCAATACATTAAAATATTTAGTGTGCGTCGTCATTTTTAATATCATGTCACCGGATCTAATTATAATATTTTCCACGTGTCCTTATAATGAATGAACGTATATTCATAGACCTTATACACACCTAGGCAATGATATGAAAGTATAATAACAATTTGATATACAAAACTTTCATTTGGGTATTTTTAATTCTACTGATGTATTTAATAATGGAATATATGATCTTTATTCTAATGGCAAAGGAGTATTAAAAATAATTCAATTAAAAGTAAAGAAAATCAAATTATGATAACATATGACTTTTTGATACGATTTCATTTTTTGTTTAAAATCAATATTTGAATTCTGGTTTTAAACATATTTATTTAATATTCTGTTAACGATAATCACATGATAGATATTGTTTTTATATTATTTAACATTAACTTATATTAAATATATATTAAATAAGCTTGCTATACTTTAAAATCAAATTTTTATTTACCCTTTCAATTGAATAGTAAATAAGTAAACTGTCAGAATATAGTAGAATTTCATTCATAAATCATTTATAAATTGATGTATAAGAAAGACGAGTTTCATTTCAAATTAATAAGTATAAATCATTTTAAACCTAATTTTGTAAGTAAATTGTTTTTTTAATATAACATACATGTATATATTTTACTAAATACATGTATTTAAATATTTTATAAAATGAAAAACAAATATATTACTAATAAATAAATAATCATTAAATAATCATTGAGTATTATTTTTATACATATAGTCCTTAAGTAGAAATTTCATGGAATTCATATTCTTGAATATCAATATTTTCTATTTTTTTAATCAATATTTATTTAAATTTATGAAACCAATAAATTTATTAGACTAGTTTTAGATATAAGAAGATGATTAAATAAATTAATTTTATTATCTCTATTAGAGTATTTCTAATTAATTATCATATCAAATTGGTATGATATGAACTTAATTAATTAAAAATTATACAAATTTAACTTTTTTTTCAGGTAAGTATTCTGTTTCAAGAACAGAAGATTTTTAATTACTGAAAAATATGAATTAACTTAACGATGTGTCAAGTGCGAGTGAAATGTATACTAGTGACATGATCGCCGAGTGCGTTTGTTATTTAGACGTCATATTAATTAGAAAAAAAAACAAAATATTGACCAAATTATGAATAACTATTTTTATCCTAAGAAAAATCCATTTTTTAGTCAAGTCAGAATATTGATGAAAATTTTATCAATATCTTGACTTAAAGTGTTGCGGATCTATTTTCCAATATAAAGATCCCCTTTGGATGACGCGGTTGGGATTGCTTAATAATAACAAATAAAATCTCTTTTCATTGTCCTCTTTTTCTTTTCATAATTTTTTTAATTAAATGGTATATTTTATTTACATAAGTTTCATTATTTATGAGGATTAAGGGATAATAGTAAATAATGTGGCGAGATTAGAAAGTTAGACGTTCATCTAAAAGGTGTAATAGGGGCTAATTGTGGTAGTCAGTTTTGGATTTAATCTTATTTCTTTAACTTTGCCGGGAAATAATTAACTGAGAATGAATTTTAGGAGTAGATAGTTAAGTTTTTTGTTTTGTGAGCAACAAAAGGATGGTAATGGTTTGATTAAAAATTGAACTATTTATATTATATATATCTTTTATTTTTATTTAAATTTTAGAGTTATAAAGTAATAGTTTTATTATAGTTAGTGAAGTATTTTACCGTTTTTTGACGAAAAATATTGCAAATATCAACAAATAAATAATTATATCAATATAAATTAAAAGAGTCCGGCATCAGGATTTAAATTAAATTTGAAATTTGTTAGGATAGTTTTTAAAATGTACAAAAATATATAATATATGAAAATAAATGAGAGATTTTATTATCAAAAATTCGATTCTATTATCTTAAACTCATAAGCATTACGAAAAATAAATATAAAATATTTTTTATGTGTCACATGTGCATATATATTCTAACTAAATAAAATATCGCTTTTTTCTCTGATTAATATAATCATAGAAAATACAAATATTTAATCAGTGTTGCAGCATGATAATAAACTTACTTGTTGGTCAAAAAATAATTAGTTTAATAATAGTTTAACATTTTTCACAGCTTTTGCAAAAAAAAATATTTTTCAGATTTTATTTTCAATATTATTTATTATCATACATAGTAAAGATATGTTAGGATGTATAGAGTTATTTAATTAGACATTCTTATCTAGGATTTAGTTTTCGCGTCGAAAATTCAGTTGACAATGTTCATATATCCTGCTAGGAGACCTAGAATTACTTAACTAAAAGAAATCGAATCGCTTTACGTCGGCACCTCATTAGCAATGGCAGAATTCAGTGCGTTCCAATTGCAATTTTTCAATATACGATCCGTAACATAACCTTATGGAATGCTTTACGACCAAATATACGTCGGCGACAAACGAAAAAATTCGCCAACGATTAATTTAAAATCAATATTCAAACCACAACACCACCAGACATCGCCCCTCTAGTCCATCACTTCCGAGTATAAATGCCAAGCCCACTTTAAAAGTACAACACATTCCAATTGTCTGCACACCAAGGAGCACGCACAATTTTTCATAGTGATATTTCATAGTATAACGCATACAAGATGAAGAACACCACACTTTTCCTGGTGCTGATCGCATTAGGATCCTGTCATGCAGGAATCTACAGGACCGGAAACGAAATCGAACAGGAAACGCGAGGGATCAAGAGCGGCGACGAACTCATATCTTCGATCGTGAACGATTGCTTCAGTGCCGAATCTACCACGGAATGTCTGAAAAACAAAGTGCTGACTTATTTGGATACAATTTTGGGATTCGGCGAAGAGAGCTCAAGAGCTTTCTCCGCGGACAACATTGACAAAGTCATATTCGACCGTGTCGGAAGAGTTTTGAACAAGAATGAATTCAGAATCAGACTTCCGGAAACCGTTTTCCAGAGCGTGGAAATCAGCTACAGAGCCGATCGCGGATTGGACGTCGATTTACCCGAAAACCCCGAAGACGATGAAACGACATCCGAAGGTAAAATCCATTTAATAAATAAATTAATATTGAACAATGATTAAATTAAATAATATTTTATAGCTCGCGGTTTATTGAAGAAAAAGCTGCTTTTGCCAGTGTTGCTCCTTTTGAAACTCAAAATGAAAGCGCTGATGCCAATCTTTGTGGCATTGATCGGACTTAAAGCGTTCAAAGCTTTGGTACTCAGCAAAATTGCAATCGTTCTCGTTGTAGGCTTCATTGTTATGCAGCTCTTAAAGAAAGGAGGTAAATCAAATTTAATATTTATTTAAACAATACGAAACTCATTGTTTTTATTTTTATTTTTAATTTCAGGTATGCCAATGGCTATGGCGATGACTCCAGCTCCAGAACCTGTAGCACCTTCCACTGCTTATGGACCAGCATCGGCTGCATCTCCATCGGTAGCAACTCCCGCCGATTCTTATAGCCCTCATTGGGAGCCATCATCATCAGGACCATACGCCCGTGTCTGGGATACTGCGTCCGCAAACAACATAGCCTACAGCGCTTATTATCCAGGAAGCTCTGGATCATCTTCGAGCTACTCCAGCCCATCGTCATCGGCTTCGTCATCATCATCATCAATCACAACCAGCAGCTCATCATAATAAATCTGAACACAAAATATTTATTTATTTATATAAATTATACACAATATTTAATTTATTAATATTATGAGTTTGATCCAAAGAGCCACACTATACTTTTGTATATATTTTTTGACAATAAAATTAATTATTTCATAGCCAAGAATTTACTATCGACATCTATAGAACCCATTGAAAACTATTACCATCTTTTATGACATTTGACATAAACGTGATTGATAAGAATATTAAAAAATATATTACATAATATTCTGATTTTAATCTAAGACTGTCAATTATAACATTTTATTTATCTTAAAAATAAATGTATATGATGGACCGTATGTCACATCGATCTAATCATCATCATTATCATCATACTCATCACCATGATTCTTCGCCTTGAATTATAAAAATTAATCACAATTTACCAATACAAAAAAATAATATTATTCCAATATTTATTTAATTAGCTAATATTATAAAATATTATTCATTATATGATTTATCATATTATGATTAATAACATATTAAATAAAAATAGGTGTTGTTTGTATATGACAAACATATTTTAAATAAACAGACACTGTAATGGATAATGCATATTATTAGGTCGATGTCATTTATGCAATTAGTTGCATTCTAAAACTTAGACATAACAGTTGTGCATCGAAAATGAGATCAATATTCATTTTGATTTTTTTGAAAATCATTTTAATACATGGAGACATCACCATAAACCCATCAGATCACTATGGCATTAAAATAAAGGAAAATGGAGAGAATGGATTCGTTTTAACGGCTAATAAAGGTACAAATGAATAAATGAATAATTAATAAATAATATTGGTTATAATGTTATATGATATTTTTAGATGGCATCGAAAAATATAACAGCATCATAGGAAGAAGTCTTGAAAATAAATATACATCTTCATCGTATAATGATGGAACATACTTATTCGAGTTTAAAGATCAACGAAAACTCGAAATATTTTTAAAAATTGTAGAAAATAATGATTTATTATTACAATTCAAATGGATCGCTCCTATAAATATAAGATTAGAAGACTGTATTAACTTAGGTATTTTTTTTATATATATTTATTTAATAAGTGATCATATTTCTGCTATTGTAATATTATAATAGGATCGTATCAATGGTATGGTGGACCGCAACAAAGAGAGCAATATTGGCCAGTGCAAAGTACAATATTGAAGAAGTATTCTTTTGTCACCAAAGCATTTTCCGGTATAAGCGAACCGTATTGGTTAAACTCAGACGGCACAGTAATTTACGTCAAAAAGGAAGTGCCATTGTTTGTGGATCAGAATAATATTCTAAAAAATAATCTTTGTCTGATATCTGAGATCAAAGATCCATATTCTGGAGCAAGGCCCTATAATGAACTATCGTACGATATCGTATTGACGAATAATGCCAAATCGGGTCATGAATACGCAGTAAAAAATTATTTAGGAAAACCCAAAGATATTCCCAGCATCAAAATGATAGATCGTCCTATATTCACGCTATGGCCGAGATATTCAGAGGCAATAAATCAATCGGTCATTCTGAATTTGGCGCACAATTTGAAAGAGCGCGGATTTAAAAATGGTATCATCGAACTGGACGATTTTTGGGAAACGTGTCCTGGATCTTTTGTGGTCGATTCAAAAAAATATCCAGACTTTAAAAAGATGATTCAGGATATTAAACAAATGGGATTTAATTTTACATTATGGATACATCCGTTTGTTTATTATTTTTGTGAGCCATGGATCACCGAAGTCAGAGATAAAGGGTAAATAATTTGATTCCAATGTCCTTCTTCAAATAAATATATTATTTTAAATAATTGTTAATATATTTAGATATATCGTTAAAAGTGAGGATGGAAAATTATACACTTCTATATCGAATAGTGAAATCAAAGAATCACACATTGATTTTACGAATCCTGATGCAAAGTCGTGGTGGATAAATCGTGTCAAGGATTTGCAAAATACGTACGATTTGGATGGATTAAAATATTGTGCTGGTGAATCTATGTATACTGCACAAGTAAATATCAAAGAAATTGATTATAAATTAATTTTATATGTTAATAAAAATATTCTAATTAAAGATTGCTATACAAAGAGGAGAAATCAGACTGCAGCCTAGTCATATAACATCTGATTACGTGAGAACAGCTGAAAATTTGAATGGAAATAATATAGTGCGACCTGGACAAAGGTTTTTTTCATATAATAAATATTAATATGCATTGTTGTTCATTGATAATATGCTTAACAATGATATAGGACTCAAGATCTTCCAATTTTCATTTACATGGGAGATAAAGATTTTATTTGGTCATCTGAAAATGGATTACCGACAGTATTAACAACTCTTTTGCAAAATAATATGAACGGATATCCATTTGTTATAGCAAATATGATCAATAGCGATATTTCTTATAAAGAAAATAAAGAATTATACGTAAGATGGATACAAGCATCTACGTTCATACCGAATCTCCAAATACCATATAAACCATGGGATTTCGATGATGAAGTAGGTATCTATATTTATTAAACTATAAATTAAAATATTAATGTTGTAAATTTTTCAGACTGTAGAGATAGTGCGTAAATATTTGAATTTACACGCTGAATATAAAATTTCTATCGAAAATGCTATGAAAAATTCTGTAGCTAACGGAACACCCGTAAATTCTCCCATATGGTGGATCGATCCGACTGATGAAGAAGCATTGAAAATATGGGATGGTAAATCATCATTCATATACTCAAATAATATTTGACATTATTTTAATTATTATTATTTTTTAGAATATCTCCTCGGTGAAAATATACTGGTGGCTCCGATACTACAGAAAGGATCCACATCTCGTGATATATATTTACCATCAGGTCAATGGAAATATATAGAAACTGGTACAATATACGATGGAAAAACTTGGATTAAAAACTTTAGTGCTAATCTAAACACGTTGCCATTTTTTGTCAAAGTATAATAAATATTTCATATTATAAAGTTGTATACCTGTATTGAAATTTTAATAAAATAAATATATGAATCATATCTTAACATTGTGTTTTCTATAATTATTAAATAAATCAAAAGGTTTGAGCCTAATAAACATTATTTAAACAAATATATATCACTATTTACATTTGAAATGATACAAAAAATGATAAAATTAATCATAAAAAATACTTCATTAAATATTAATGATACAATCACGTGTAAATATTTTGATATTAGATAATATGCATATTACCCCCGATACGTGATCGAATACATTCTAAAATGTTGACATTGAAGTTGATCATGAACACTTCATATCTATCACGCTCTGTGATAATAATTTATTCACATATCAATTCATATGCAAGATAAATCAATTGCTATATATCTGAAATATTTTTCAACATAGTTTCAGTAGGGATCAATCACAAGATGATGCTGAAACGTTACATATTTCTTGGTATTTATATAAATATATTTAAAATAAGTATGATTTATTAATGTTATTAAACATAGTTTTAGGTTTAGTTTTAATTAATACATGGCAATCATTTGGAGAAATTATTTTGACACCGGAAGAAGGAATCAGTGTTATAATACGTGACGAATCAAATGATGGACTCTCATTATCAGCAATTAGAAGTAAGTCAATATTATTTGTAAAATATTTACCATATTATTAATTCAATGCTTTGTTCATTAGATGGTGATACGAAATATTTCGGAAAAATCGGCAGGACTATCAAATCTGGTTTTAGCTCACATTTAGAATCAAAGAGCGAAGCTTTATTAAAATTTCCGGACCAAAATGTTCAATTGAAAATTTCCGCGATTGCCGAAACGGATCGAGTGATTATTGCCGTGCAATGGAGCGGTCGTAAAAATGAAAGATTTGAAGATTGCATCAAGCTATCGCCGCATCAATGGTACGGAGGACCAGAGCAGAAGCATCAGTATTGGCCTGTGCAAAAATTAAATCTGTCGGATTACGCTTATGTAACTAAAGAGTATGAGAACAGTGCCGTGACTGAACCATATTGGATCAACTCGGATGGGACCTTCTACTATGTCGACAAATACGTTCCTTTGTTCATTGATCAGAACAATAAGTTAGAAGACCATTTGTGTTTTATTGCTGAAGTTAGAGAGCCATATTCTCAATCGAGGAATCGATCAGAATTGCATTATGACATTGTGTTGAACAAAGACGCCAAAGTAGGTCATAAATATGCCATCGATCATTATCTGGGAAAGCCTTCGGGAGTGCCCGATTTCAGGATGATTGAACATCCTATCTGGTCAACGTGGGCAAGATATTCAAGAAAAATTAATCAGAGCATTATCATTGATTTTTCCAAAGAAATAAAAGCGCATAAATTCAACAACAGTCACATCGATATTGATGATTTATGGGAAACGTGCTATGGATCATTGACGATTGATAAAAAATCATTTCCTGATTTTAAAGAAATGGTACGTCTGTTGAAAGAAGATGGATTCAGAGTTACGCTGTGGATACATCCATTCATCAATGAAAATTGTAATCCATGGCATAAAGAAGCTAAAGAAAAAGGGTAAGTGTATGATAGTTACATATATCAACTATATTTTCCATTTTAATCATCTGAAAGCTGAAAATAGCAGGGCATTCGTGTTTCAGAACTCAATCCAAAATATGTTTAATGTAAAAATGTATCGATAGATATTTTCTTTTTATATAGATACTTAGTAGTAGCTGAGGACGGTAATATATTCACGTCGTGGTGGAATAACAATGGAAGCCATGGATCATACGTCGATTTCACCAATCCCGATGCTAAAAAATGGTGGATCAATCGCGTTAATAATCTGCAGACCGAATACGGATTGGATAGCTTTAAATTCGATGCCGGAGAATCGAGCTGGTCACCACAGGTTCAATAATAAAATATTTTTTTGCATGCATTTTTATAATATTCCAATAAAATCGATCGATTATTCATAGATACCAGTACAAAATGGAGATGTTCACTTACATCCTGATTTGATTGCGATTGATTATGTGAGGGCAGTGGCCGAATTTGGTCCATTGATCGAAATACGATCTGCACGAAGGTTCATACTCATATTTTATTATTCGTAATTATATTTTTTTGAATACAAATGAATTTTAGAACCCAAGATTTGCCTGTCTTTACGCGGATGTTAGATAAAGATACGCTGTGGACGTTTGATAACGGATTGCCGACGTTAGTGACGACTTTGCTGCAGATGAATATGAATGGATATCCATTTGTCTTGCCCGATATGATCGGCGGTAATGGATATAACGAAAAACCGAGCAAAGAATTGTATATTAGATGGTTACAGGCTAATACTTTCATGCCCAGCTTGCAATTTTCGTTTTCGCCATGGGAATTTGATAAGGAGGTATTATATTTTCATCTAATATTAATCAAATAATATTCATTAATTGTATTTGTATTTTTAGACCATTAAAATATGTCGTAAATTCGCTAAATTGCATGCTGATTATGCTAATGTTATTATGGAGATGATGAAGGAGGCTGTTAAAGATGGTACGCCGGTCAATGCGCCAATATGGTGGGCCGATCCCACTGATAAGGAGGCTCTCGCTGTTTGGGATGGTGAATATAATAATGTAATTATTTTTATTAATCATTATTAATGCATAAACATTTTTTTAGAATATCTTCTGGGCGAAAATATATTGGTAGCGCCAGTTTTAGTGGAAAATGCAGTGTCTCGCGATATATATCTGCCTAAGGGAGTATGGGCGTATGGTCCCGATGAAAGATTTCAATATGTTGGAGGATCTTGGTTTAGAAATTTTTCTGTGCCATTGGATTCTTTGGCATATTTTATTCGCGTTGCCTAAAGTAATATATGATCCAACCAATTTTTTTTATCTAAATATTGGCATAATTAAACAGATGTCGTTTCCAAATAAAAAATACATATTTTTTACATAATTATATTGACTGATTACTCTGACTAGTGTTTAGTTTTATATTTTTGAATTTTTCAAATTGATTGCTTTGTGAAAATAAAATTCGGTTCAATGAAACATGTACCTATATTTCAATGTTTTAATGCTCCTAATTACCTCCAGCTATGTGTCACGGTTTAAAATAATACAGTCTTTGTACTGTGTGATTTATGACTTAATATACAAATATTTTCCAAGCACTGATGGTGCCATTATATAATTAGTGTATGGTACACAATGAACTTCTACGAGAGGAAGTCAATACGAATCTTTGCTTATCGGAAGTTTACTATTCTTTATATTTTTGCCAGAGTTGTACACAGCTTTATTTCTAATCTCATATGCGTATGTTTGCTTCGGTCGCACCTCGACTAAAAAGCATTGCGCAAAATTACGTGAATACATTTTCGCATACTGGTTCAGTGTGACACACTACGGCGAATACAAATTATTGTGCGTTCCGATCGAATTGCTGACGTGAAAATTGATTGTTTTTTTATTCAAATAATTCATATAAAATTGTACCGTATAGCGAAAAAAAATATTGCGTAATATTTGCATTCATATTTAATTTCTATTATTAGAATCGTTTAATTGCACTTCCTTTTATAGTCGAAATACAGGTTCCATGGGATTTCGAAAGTTTAAATATTAAGAGTTTAACGGCCTTTATTGCTCCGGACCCAATCAACATGCCAATGTTATGACTGACTTAATTTCCTTCCCAATTTATTGCACTCAAAATTTATGTGCGATATTATTTTGTTGATCTATGATTCATATTTAGAAAAATATCTTATTAATAAAAAATCACGTTTGAACGAATTATCATTCTCAAAAAAATCTAATCATTTTAAAAGTAGTTTAGTATCTTTAAATAAATCGTTAAAATAAATCCAAGATCGCAATTTTCCATATATCATTTTTTTTAACGATTTTGTTTTTATCTCCTTAATGTTAGAAAAAAAATATCCTTTCAAAAAAAGTGTCAGGTATTAATGTACGACGAATACAAAGGCTAAGACATTATAATGGAGTTGTTATTGGCCAAACGTATAAAATAATAATGAGTAAAATTCCCCAAGCACACTAAAACACATGAAAAAATTCGACAACAAACAAAAAAGTAAGCATTCAAAATAGCTATCAATGTCAAGATACGCCAGGAACAAGTATACCAACATGACGATTGAATGAACTGAAAATACGCATGATGTAATTGAAAATATAATTAAAGGTCATTTTATATAAAAATCATGACCCAAAAAGATGAAGACCTTTGATTACACTTGTTGAAATGTGCGTTTTAAAATACAGTGATACAAATAGATTTTTTTTTGTTATTTTTGAGAATTTCGCAATATTTATAATTCAATGGATGCGATGGATGAAAATTTCATAAGTTTACCTTAGAGTGTCTCGGCATACCTTTCTATTTGCTCAATGCACCTGGGTGCCTGTTTGCATAATTAATGACGATTGTTAATAATTTAGATCAACTTTAAAATTTAAATTTAAAATATAAAATATTAATAAGCATGAGGGCGTATGCAAAAAAATATCACTTGTATGTAAATCCGTAAAAACATCTATACCAGCAGGATGTATGAATTATGCACATTGTTCCATAGAGAAAGTGAAGCTGGATCGTGTAAATTAAAAAAATAATACAATGATAATCTAATACTTTCAATAATATTGCATTAATAAATATTTAATTTCGACATTTCTAGCAGACTGCTTTATCGGATACATCGTCGAGTCAGATATAAAATTTTATTATACGCGATTTTGATCGTGTGATGCCATAATAATGTCGAAAAATAAGTATTTTTCGACATACGCATAATCCGTGACTTTTGATTCTGATACATATATAGCTACACAATCCAATATGTCATAATGAGTTCAATTAGCATTTACGTGACATATCAGATCGCACAATCAAGCTTTTCTAAATGATCGCTTTCACTCAACACGAAAGTCCTATGCTAATCAGTTAATCAGTCTGTTTGTTCAACATTTATATCATCTTTAATTAATGTATCGATTATAATCGTTTAGACATCGAACAATGGATTAGACTGATATCGACCGGGCCCACGTCTAATCGTTTTAATTTTTTATGCAATCGTTCGGCAGGTACCCAATTTCTACGTGAACTTATGGTGAAAAAAAATAATAATAAAAAGCAGTTTGGACTTGTCAGTATCTGATGATTGTGATGATAAGTTGCGAAACACGGTTTATATGTTCGTATCCGCATTTTGACATGCTTTCTTTCCGTTTTGAGCGAGACAACTGTGAACAATGTCGGCTTGATTAGAACTTAATTAGGAAATGGATTCATAAAAATAATCAATATAAACTGATCTAAGACTTTTTCCTTAGAAACGAATTGTTACCCAAGTTGGACTCCAAGTTTGTGTATTTGTTTAAAAAAGTCAAATGTGCATATATTATAAATAATCATTGATCTTTAGACATCTTGTAGACACGAACGCAATATTTTTTCTCGATCGCATCCGGTACTATGTGTCAATTGCGAGTGAAATCTAAACTAGTGACACGTGCCCCAAGAATTTGTCTTCAGTCTACGGCTAGACATCGCCGATTGGTATTAATTAGTAAAAAAACCAAAATATTTTTTTTACATATCATGAATAACTGTTTTTATGTCAATATATTGACTTGAAATGTTTGTGGTCAATTTTTCATTTTAAATAGACCCTCTTCGGACGACGAGACGCCATGACAAATCGGGTTATAAAACGCAGTCTGGACTATTTTTTGAGAATAGGACTTGGTTCTCAACACTTTCTTATCCGTTATTAAGATTATTAAAAATTCAAATAAAAAATTATATTAAAAATATATGCATTTTTGATGTTATCTAAGATTAGTGATTATTTTTATTGACGTTCATCATACCTCTAAAAATCTTCAAAGATAATAAATTCTGAGATGTCTTACGTCCTAATATCACAGATAATGAACGCCTCGTGGTTTTGTTTTTGCCATAATGAAATAAACAAATAGATTTTCTTTCTAGTTTTCTCATGTACCATCAAGTTTTTATCATATGATTTTATTTATAAAATTTCAACTAATTTTTCTTTATTATTTAAATCGATAGACTAATTTTGTAGTTGAACATAAATGGAATCCCATTTCCCAAGTGTTAAAAAATTTCTTATTTTACTCTTTAATTATTTAAATCTTTACAAGGATTTAATATATGTTTCCTCGCTCCCCCTTTGAATCTATTTTATTTTCAAAGATTTACAGAATTAAAAAAAAACGCTCTATACGTATTCGTAATATATAACATTAGCATATATACCGTATTTTGGTAATTAACAGGGAGCATAACTATGGAGCGGCGGGTGGGACAAACCCTCCTATAGTGCTCTCTTCCAAACGCCGTACTTGACAAAACGCTAAATTTTCAAAACCAGTTTTACATATTTTGTAAATATGGAATATATTATAGTACAAAATAAAAGTCAATGTCCTCTTGTTGACAACAAAATTAGCACCTAAACAAATTAAATGGAAAAAAGTTTAATTTCTTTAATTAACAAAATACAATTGAAAACCTAACCCTAAATTTCTTACGGATGCATAGTCTTCTATAGGGTGGGTTTCTTTAGCGCCTATCTCGGTGAAATGCGAGGATTGATTATTTTAAATATGTATACCTTAGTAAGATTAAATTTCAGAGAGTTCTATTGTGAAACGTGGAATATTTTTCATATAAATATATAATTATAAATCAAATAATATAAATTTAAATCTAACTGAAATAATATTTAAATCAACCAGTGTCTTGGTTTGACACTGGGGACAATATAAGTGTTAGTCACTTATTCCCCTTACATCTTTAGAATATTTAAATGGGTGAACTTTTATTATTATCTAAAATATTTTAGGGATTATTTTATTATTTGACCATGTACATCAAAACCTTATTCCTAATTAATGGATTAATCTTCTTAGAACGGTTTGTCTTTAGAAAATATACCTGTATAAAATGAGTACTTAATTATCCATATAATTATGTATTGTAAAAAATACTTTATAAGCACTAATAATAATAAAGAATTAAAAAAAAATAATAATGATAATATTATCGTATTGTAAATATGCTGAAAAAATTGTTTTGCTCTAAATTATATTATAATTATAAAATATATTATATATTTGTTTTAACTCACTATGCATATTTCTGTATACTTCTGTTGTTTTGTTACATGACATAAATTAAATAAATAAAACTAATATTAAAAAAATATTAGACTGAGCTATATTTATTTAATCTCTCTTAATTTTGTTTACTTAACTTTATATAGAAAAAAACATTAGTACAACGCGTATACATGGTGCAAAAAGTTGATTATCACATAAATTATAGTATAATTTTTTTTTAAATTATCATAGATTATTCTTTTTCCAAAAATGTATTCATCCGCATTGCAGTCGATTTAAAGTTACTAAACTCTCAAGGTTACGATTTTTTAATGCATATAATAATAATTATGCTACGTTCTAATATTTATGAAAAATTTATAAAAAAATATCACAATCGCCGATAACATTTTTTTATAGTATTTATTACACATACGAGTTATTATGAAAAATTATGAAAATCGACGTGCTTTATTTTAATATTGCGTAATTTTCCAAGCAAATATATCTTCAAGGTCAAATTATATATGATACCTGAAACCTTTATTATATATATTTTTTATGTTGATCTGTTATAATCAAATTTTTTCATCAATTATTTCATTGGATTTTACAATCCATAACGATTGCGTTTTAAGTAAAAATATTACACATCCGCATTTTCAAAAAAAAAGATGCAAAAAATTCATACATGCAATAATGTTATATGTAATCGAGATATAACACAAATTGATGAACAATATATACCAATTAAATAATTAAACGCAATATTCGCAAATGTACGTCGCTTTTTCTGCGAATATTTAGACACATTTAGTGATTTTTTCCCCATTATTTCAACGAAGATTGATTGTGATGACCCAATTAGTTGTTCTTGAATTCGCGTATAGTCATCACACAGTCATCCCTCCTCGTCGTGCCATGGTAAATTGTGCAATGGCAAAAATGTGGTGGCAAATGCTGAGCCAGGGACAGATATGGTCTCAGTGTTGAGTCGGAGCTTTGATCGCGCGCACAGTTCCCACATATACAACATTTAAAAAAAATAATACATATAAAATATCAAAGTGATTATTTAAACAATAGTGAGTTCATCATTTATAATGGGACAGAAGTGTTTGCACAAACCTGAGGTATAATATAATTTTGCATTAAATTGCATTGATAAATGATAGCTTTTTATAGTCGTGTCTGACATTTAATGCATTTAAAATGGCAATGCAAAAAAATGCATCTAGGCCACGTCTTTTACATTATTAATTCTTTCGATTAAAATGAAATTTCGTCATAATTGCAGGTTTAAATGTGATCTTTTAACATATTTAAACGAGTTGTTGCATTCGATCTAATCTCAGTAAATACATAGCGGTCGAAAAATATGCAAAATTAATATGTAGTAACGTATTGTATTATGGAATATTTTGTACAGAATAAGATGATAACATCACTTTCGATCGATGCGATAATTTATTTATACAAAAGTTTTATTATCCGTGCGTAAAATTGTGAAATTCCCATATGTCAAAAAGAGGACACATAGGAAAAGTGATTTTGCCCATAGGCACTGTGACCATAAGCGTGAGGTCAAAACGTGTCCGGAACATATGCAGCATTAAAACGCATACAGCTAATCATCATGATTATACATTTATCGTATGTACTTTATATTGACCAATTACGTGATTGGGATAGCCCGAGGCATCTGCGACCGCAGGTATGAATGAATTTTTGGCGGGAAAATTTTACTATCAACGGTATCAACTATGAATGATATTGTAGCGTTAATCAAAATAAAATCTCACATCAATAATAATTAATTGCACAACGCGGCAAATTAAATATATTATAATGTAAGATGATTTGGTTATTAGCGAATTTTTACATAATATTTGCAGATTGTCGTTTTCCATTTATAATGTGATGCAACTTATGCATATTAATGAAAAAACGTAAAATAATTTTCAACTTTCGTTTATTAATTTTTTCGTTATGTTTAAATCGAGACTTGCGTTTTGAAATGATTTTTTTAACGCAATTTTTGCACAGTTCAGAGGCTAGTGTTTCATGCGTTTTCGCAGAAAAACTCTGCTCCACATTAATTGCTGATGACACAAGCTTACGCAAATCAATTATTAAAAAATTCGCATACAAAGTGAGCTTAAATCCATTTTGTTATTATTTATTCAAATAGTAATTACGATCGTTTGGTTCTGTAAACTGTTGATTATCAGAAAAATATGAATTTATTGACTAGTACTCGACTTTGTAGCTCATGTTATGCGATTGCGTTGTAAAAAGCAGCACAACTTTTCATTCGCAAGTACATACTTTAACCATAAGCACGTTATATTATGTGAGATTATACCTAATGTGTTATATAACCGTACGTTACACACGATTTGTTCTATGGACGTAGTAAAATAAAAATCGATTTATTATTCAAACTCCGATTAAACTGTCGACGGCGAAATTACGGCTCCAGTTTGCAAATTGCAATTTTCAGACGTCGCGTGACTCGATTGTACACGGTCATCGATACCAAATAATATGCAAATTTATTCAAATAAACCAGTATTTTTTTTATATAGCGATCGAAAGCTTCTCATTCATCCCGTGTGTTGTAATAGCATTAATTATGATCGTTAGATTGCCGCAAAATTGCCAATATTGATTTACATCTACATATAGTCTAGATGTGGGCCGATTTATCATCAATAGATAATTTTGGCGACCCAATTTCCACAGTATTGTATCATTTTGCATAAAATAAGGGTGTGCCAAAATTATAGGTGATATTATATTATTTTTTTGGCAGTATTTACCGAGTATAAAATACGTACATCCATGAATAAACCATGATTATTTTCACAAATTACGTATGCGCACATAATCACGTTGTCATTCGCAATATTATTTCAAAACGAGCGTCTTAATTAGTTCCATTATTAAAATAAATAATTGCGTTAATCAAGTGCGTTAATTATTTCACGAGAATAATTACAAAAAGATGATTGAAAATGTATTAAAAATAAGATAATCAAGGCCATTGATGTAACGAATGATTAGATATTAAAATTGATTACGCAAATAATTAAACAACAAAAAAAATGTCTGTAAAATTTTGATTAATTTCACATTTGATGGATTATGACGCATTTTTTTCATATTGCATAAGAAGAAATACGATTTTTAATTCAAAAGTACGTATAATCTAGGACAATCGTGTAAAAACGGATCCCATGAGACTTAAACGTTCGTGAGAAAGTCTTCCATGATCAATAGATGAAAGCTAATTTCGACACTAATATATATTTAGACATATATTTGATTTTTTCCTACTGTATACAAATATTTTGAGTAGCTTATACGATCTTGAGTATTGTCTCGGTTTCACTTGTGTCTACAGCAGGGTCCAATTATATATTTGTTCAATCGATTGATCTTGAAAAAAATGTATTTATTTATTCTAGAGAGAAATTTTTACTATATTTTCGACCTTCACTGTGAAAATTTTGTCGTTAAATGATGTAATATATATCGTCGTTCAAGAAAATCAATATAGGAAATAAAGTTATTGAATTACTCTAAGTCAATGCCATACAATATATTATTTTAATAACGTAATTTATAGTTGATAACCTTAAGATTTTACAGTGGATAAATGATACTTTTTTATTAATTAAAATAGCTTTAATTCAACGGCATATTATTTCACGAGATAATATCAAGGTTCTAATAATTATGCAATCGATTCATAGCTTCTTTGATTATATAACAATGAACGTATTTTAGGGCCAAAATCACTCTTGATGTCATTTCTAGTATATTCATATAATGATTTTTATTAATCGACTGATTATGATGATTTGATTATATACAATCGATCCGATCATCGTGAACATTGGCATGGTGATGGTAAATCGGCAATATGACGCAATGCACAATTGCCCAAGAAAATAGTAACGAAAGTGGACTCGGATCCGTTGGTAAAAATTTTCGAAACCGGTTAAAGCCACAGAAACTGCTTAGTTCTCCAATTATAACGAGTAGGAGCTACCAAGTCCTGGATGGATTGCAAAATATATATGATGTGACCATATTATAAACTAATAAAGGCATACTTGGACGCACGTAAACATCTCGAACTTACGTTTTTCTCAAATAATTAATAATAATTTATTATCGAGGCGTAGTGTCGATGTGCCATTATTTAGCATAAACACAATGCAGATTGACGTTGTCGCCAACACCTACGTTGCATTGTTCGACAATGAGTATTAAAAAAAAAGAAAATCGTCATGCACGTTTAATATTCCATGATTTATTGTGCATTCAAATATGACACAGATTCTATGACCATTTTGTTATAATTTCTAGGCATTTGGCACACTTTCGTTATATAACCCTAATGGTGTATTGTAGAACACGTTTGTGACATTCGAGACGGTTAGCGGTTTGTGGGCGCGAAATGTAAATATTTGCATGGTGGAATGTGCGATACTTAATATAATGATTATTGTTAATCAGCTGTTAATTGTGAATTTGCAGCACGGATAAAATAATTATGATGTAATGCAAAAAAATGAGTTGTGAAAGAAAGCCTTGAATATAAAGAAAGGTCGCTGTCATGTTTCTTTACTATATTTTGACAGTGACGTAAAATTTATTAAAATAAAGAATTATTTTAATTTATTATTATTTACCATTTCAGTTCTCATAAATAAAATTGATAGCGGATTAAATATGTTTTCAATTACACATTAGATGGTGTTCCATGTTGATTCCCATAGCTTTTCTTATCGCTCATAATAGATGAATTCAAAACTTTTTTAAAATATTTTATACATTTTATTTTAATATATAATGTCAATTATTATCTCATTTCTCAATTATAAGAATTATTCGATCAACTTCTTTTAAAACCTGCTGGTTTAAATTTAAAATACGTATCGAGGTTGATATCAAGGTGGGTCACTTATTATTTTTTGTTCCTTTATAGTCCAAAGGAGCAAGATCTAGTATACATGAAGGATATATAAGAACCAAAAAAATATTAACGTATCAGTTTTTGTTGTGAGAGCTTGCGTTCTGGTGCAGAAAAAATATTCATACGAGGTTTGAAAAAAAATATGTATTATTTTTATTTATTAGTGCTTTTTCCAATGCAATTTTCGGTAGATCTTATGGCAAATTAAGCATCTATGCGCCATCTATAATATTAGTAAAACATATTGAATTCATCTTTTTTTTTATCTTCGAAAACAGTAAGAAATTACGTGGGTAAAAAAAATGAACTAAAAGCTCGAGGGTGCTTTAGAATCTCTTTACTTAAGTACCATATCAATCTCTCACTATAAAGAAATATATTATGAGCAACCTAAATCCCCAAAAATTATATCAGGCCCTCAATTCTTTTCTTATCAGTAGAACCATTAAGCGCTTGAAAGAAAACCCTAAAAAAATGATGTCCGATAAGTCATTTACTTTCGATACTTCGTTCCTTCTTTCTCCCCACTTAGATCCTCCATTTTTGGAAATGTCTTTCCCATGATTAAAATATTGCTTATAAGCAACAAAATTAATCCTAACTGTGACTTGTCAGCTCGGAATGTATAGAGCAAATGAGAGCGGAATCTAACACAAATCCCTTCTTACTTACCTGGACACATTGTGGAGTGTAAAATCCGACTTCAAGAGAAATGGTCAAGAGAAAGAAATCTTTTAACTAAATTTGCACACCATGACGTGTTATGAACATAAAAATGTCCTTGCGCCATTGTTGGAACACGACTCTCTTTGCCTATTCTGCCGTTCGAAAGTCTGATAAGGCCCAAACGCTCAGCGAATGAGAATATATTTGAACATCGTCATTGTTTATCTAAAATCCAGAGACAATTTTACATATTTTAAACGATTATTTACGATTATTTTTACTAAAATTTGAATATATAGCAATCATTTGTGGCCTTTATAAAATTCCCACTACATGTTGCTATATTTGGATTAATTAAAAACGTTAGTTAAAGTCATTGATTATTGAAAACTGCTAAAAATGTCAGCTTGATGCAAAGGCTTTGACTTTTTTTATATGTTTTTTTATTGATTTAATCAATTAAATCGTACTTATAACAATATCTCAATTTTCTATCATCCTAACACTATCGTGGCCGCATCAAATTACCCAAAACTTACGCTATTGAAAGTATTACTTTAAATAGATGTAGCATTAGCAGTTGCAGATGTAAAAATTCATTCGCCGCATTCATTGTTCAGATGTGTATGCTAGATCGTCGGCCACAAACGGTCGGCGCGATCATGATGCATATGTGACATCATGCGGCCGGCAATGATTGAACCAGTGATGATGCAACATATGCATCACCGGCCACAAAAGTGTTAATAATACTATTGGAGTAAATTACCCTTGATTTTTTAAAGTAAAAGTGCATTAAGGGATGTTTTTACCTGCATGATTTTTTTATATTTTTTTTTTGTAATTATAATCGAAAGGAGCAAGGTCTGGGTAATATAATGGGTGTTTCATAACTTCCTAATTCAATCCATTAAGCTATGTTGGATCATCATCCCCACATGTGGTCGCGTGTTGTCCTGAAAAAACACTACCCCTTTACTGTTAACCAATTTAAGTATATATTATTAAAGGACGATGTTCAATTTTATTAATTATGAACAATGTTGTTCCGATTTAGTTATTTGATTACGTTCTAACTGTTCGAAATATAAAATACTCATGCAATCCCAATCAATAAGCATAAAACATTACTTTTTTATTAATGGATTTTAGCCTTTGATGTTGTTTATGAGGCGTGTTCAGATATACTTCCTTGTTACGTTATATTAATATTACCCATTTCTTATCACCAGTGACCAATCGAAGCAAAAAAAGGGTCATGCTTTTGTCACTCATTTAAAAAAAATCTATGCTGAAATAATCTAATAAATTAACATCTGACAATTGATGAGAAATCTAATCGTCGTTAAGTTAATTGGTTGACTGAAAATTCCCATTTAAAATTTTATAAACCACCTTTGTGTCTATTGAACTTTGGGAGCATCTTCTCCATACACATCGCAAATATTTTTAAATGCCACTGTCGCAGTATCACCTGTAACGAATTCATATAGTACACAAAGCCGTAAATGCACATTATCTCCGGACATTTTGAAATATAAAAGCTCTTTACTCTATCCTGATTATAATAATATTCAATTAAAGAAGAGAGGAATAATCTTTTATATTTAATGATAATTATAAAACAGATGTTATTCATAATTTCTGGGGAAAACTTTTTTTGCCATGATAATGCAAAATCGTCTTAACTTTTACATAAATCCAATATAAAAAATATGCCGACAAAGTAGTGCCATGTAAACGTAATACATCATGTATTTTATACGCAACACCCGATCCTTTTTTTATTATACCGTGCTACGAAGACGAATACTTTACGATGCAATGAAGAGTGGATCTTTTACGGCAAAATAAATCACCGAGACATTTCGCGATACTGAATTTATACCAAAAGAAAGTAATGGTTACCGTTTGGTGATCTGAATTCAGTATTACCCACTATTTTTTTTTAATAAAATTTTACGAAACCATTACAGATTAATAATTGTCAATGCCGGCCTTGCACTCTAATAAATCATTTAAAGTTAAATGTATAAGCTATGCAGCATAGCCTCATTTATCAACTGACAAGACAAATCGACAGCATATGTTTAGATAACAAAGATTTTTCTAAACTTGGTAATAAATAAAATAACAATAGAGCATACTTTGATTAATAACGTAAATATTTATTGAAATTTTTGAGCTAAGAAATTATATCCGCAATTATTTTCCTATAAACTTGATCGTACTACTTATATTGAAGCCCACAAATGATTTAGACACGTGTCATTTTTTTCATCTCCGTTGTGATCTAATAATTTGTCATGCTTTTAAATATACTCTATGAGTGTGAACACAAATTGATTGGCTTGTCAATATTTTTTTTATATTTTTTTTATATTTATCGATAACTAAATAAGTGAAAAACTTACTTTTTCTATTTTTAATAGAACCATGTTTACTGCTTTACACGGTTAAATCATGATGTCTATAATTTATCTAACATGGTAATTCTATAAAACGTCAAGTGAAATCACACAGTGATAATGTTGTGTTCATATTTTTTTGCCCGATACATTAGTTTTGTATAAATATGATATAAAAAACATAATTTGCACACGTTATTTAATTTTACTTTCTAAGTTCTTGCTAATAAGTTGAATGCCAACATAATATTGAGATATTGATACAAATGAATATATTTATAAATTAACAGACATCTTATTTTTAATAATCAATTCGTATTCTAAAAAATGCATTCATATGAATATATTTTGTTTATAATTATATATTGAATCATGCTGTATAAATTATATATTTGGAAATTAATATAACCTAATATTGAGTTTATGCAAAGATATTGTTTGCAAATTATTGCATCGTTTATTATTTCAACATTGATGGTTAAATTATTACTATTAAAATACGATGACAGATTATGAAATATTTTTTTTAATCTCAATAAAACAATTAAATTATTCATTAGTATTAAACTGAAAATATATATTCAGAATTTATTATAATAATTTATGTAAAAATAGAAAGTATTGACTTTTCGACCTGCAGTTTCTTGCGGATCTTAAAATAATATGTATTCATAAAAAATAGCGCAGTTTATTAAACTCAAATATTTATGGATAGTAGTGACACGAAAATATTAAAAAAAAACCTTTGATCAAAATTACTGTAACGTATTAAGCAATGTTTCTTATAAAATCAATATGGCGAATGTGTCAATGAGAAATTCCAATACTCGTGTCAAATTATCTTGCAAATTACTACGCAATTTCATATGAGATATGAAGCGGAACCAACGAATGACTCATATGGGATTTTATATTTTCATAATTCATTTTCTAAGAAATCCTTATCAGTGTCAAATGGTTCCGGTCGTCGGTCAATAAAACCGTGCTTTAATTGAGCTAATATTATCCACGTGGTCATCATCGATGACAACTGTTACGGATTCATGTAATCGTCTAGATATTGATACAGCATCGATAAGACAAGTGGAGTAGTGGTTTGTATGCATGTATGTACGTCACTGACCCTACTTGGTAAGTTCAGGTTCGGTACAACAATACTTTCACTCGCCGGCTGTGGTACGCGATACTTTGATGATGACCATTGAATATTGATTGACTTCTGGCATCGATTGCATTTTCTTTTTGCTTATTGCTCAATACAATGCAATTTTGTCAGGGACAAAATTAATTGTATTATTGAAATCATCAGAGATTTTTATTATATTAAATATTTCTTAATATGGTTTCGCATAAAAAACTCGTTTTAAAAAATTAAATTAAATTATTTTTTTTCATAATGAGATAATAATTAATGAATATTATCAATTATTCATTTAAATATAATATTTTATCAATTAGCATACATAAATAAGTTATCTCGGTCAACACGTTCACTAAAATGGCGAGACCTTCATACACTCCATATGAAATTTTTTGAACAAACCTGTATTTCTTCATTATTTTATAATTGTGTTGTGTAATTTGATATTTTTATTTTGTTTCAGAATCACGTGCAATGATTTATTGACTGATGCAAAAAAAAATGTTACTAAGAAAAAAAGCCTTTTTAAATAAGAATCGCATACAGAGTCGATATAGCATATAGATATTATTTTTATAATTAACATATTGGTGATATTAAGTTAATTTGTATATTAAGTGATAGTATTAAAAAATAATTAAGATGATTATTACACATGAATATATCTATTTGTTACTCTCGATTTTGTCATTTGATTATTTTGTATCAGGCCTTCAAGATAATCGCATATCAACAATTGGAGATGATATGGTAAGTTTGCAATACATAAAATAATATTATCTTTGAACATTTCAAAAATGAAAATTTTCGAAAACTATGAAGCTTGGAAATTTAAGCTTAAGTCTCTCACACTTTAAAACCTTCTTGGCCAGCGTTTTCAGTATTTATAAATTTCGACAGAAAGTTCATCTATCCGGGAACTAACTCAGCTCAGTCGAGGTTAATTTTTATTATTTATTTATTTATTATTTATTTGACTACTATGAATGGATGGCATAACAGAAGGATTCAAAAGCGCCATTTGTCTATATAAAAAATCGATAAAGACTAAAGATTTAAGGATAAAGGGGAGTTTCTCACACTAATATTTCCCCAGTGTCAAAACACGATACTGGTTAATTTTATTACTATTTCATATTGATTGAAATATATTTATTATTATTATTTATTTAACGAGATTAAATTAATTTATTCCAAAACGGCAAACTGCCTACAACTTTTTTTTATAAAACATGCGGAGGTAATGGGTGTTTTCCACTTATACACCCCCCCCCCCCCCGGCCAGTGTTATAAAGAATCCTCTCCGCTATATGTATGTATTTGTCTAAAAAAGTGTAAAGAATAAATATTATCAGTAATCATTGTCCTTTTTTGTCGGGAATTGCGAAAAAAACAACAATTATTCGCTTCTGTTGTCACGGATGCGATGTATTTTCTCGCTCCCATCCAGTACGACATGCCGAGTGCGAATGAAATGTGCTATCTACACGAGCTCACTCTACAGTGAGACATCGCTGAGTGCACGTGTCATATATGATTTATATAGTTTTGTGTAAAAAATAAAAATACTGACCAAATTATGGAGCATATTATGAATAACTCATTTTATTCGTAGAATAATCTATTTTACTAAAATATCAAAAAAACATTAATATCTTGGGGACTTTAAGAGACCCCATTTGGACGATGCAATTGTTTTCAACCCGCCATGGCTCTATAGAAAACTAAACAACCTTACAAAATTTTGGGTTAGGAAGTTTTGATTGTATTTTGTGAATTTAACTAAATCAATTCATCAAACATATTTTAAATTAACTTGTTTTGTTTTTGGTTTTGGGCATGGATATATTTTCTAAATCTATAATTTGTCCTTGAAAATATAGCGTTATGTAGAAAGCAGCCTAGAAAGGAGCACTGTAGAAGGGATTGTCCACGCTATAGAAAATCGCTTTATGGCAGGAAGCGCTTTATGAGGGTTGACTGTAATGTATTTAAAATAAGGTAAAGATCACGACGGATTTCGACAGATTATCTCATCAATGAGATTTTTATTGGAACAAACTTCTCAAATATCGAACTAGAGGAGTTTAAAAAAATTAAATAAATTTCAATCCATCTTAAAAAACGTCTTCCACGTGGATGAAAGTCCATCTCTATTAAAGAATTAAGATATTCGACAATAAAAAAATGCTTTAATACTATAATAAAATTTAAGCTGAGATGATTTATTGTGTAGCGCAATCTCGCAGCTTTCTGTAATCACTATCGAAAAAAATATGTGTAATGATCACTGAAGATCAGAAGCTTGAACTGCGAAGTGATCTTTCTCAGCAATACGTGTTTGCATATCTCCGCGGACATTATTAAACATTATTCAGCTCTATCAGATCTCTTTGATCCTTATAAAGCGGCCCTATTAAAATAAAGTCTTACATCTGATGAATAGAACAGTGGTGGATTCGTAGCCTGCAGCTTAGCCATCCATATTTTTAGATCGAGCTAAACATTTTTTTATATATCCGTTCAAAAATTGATTAAATTAATCTTTATGTTTTTACTCATTGACTAATATCAACCATTCGCATCGCTAATTTGACATGTACAAAGAACAAAGGTTAACCACCACACACGACCATTCTCATTAGTCGACGTCTACGTCACGAGTGACATTAACCCTTGATTACCTAACGGCTCGTTTGCATATGCGCGGTCTCGTTAAAATTTTACCAACATTTTGGCGAATGAAATTGTGGACAAACCGGTATGCCGGCAAGAACTTTGGCATACTCCTGATACCTATATATGTGTGACCTCTGATTGAACCGATCGTAAAATTATAGGTGTAGACAATCTCGAATTTCCCACCGAGTCGCTTTCTAATAACGGGGTTACCTCAAATGCTGGTTATATAACCAACACCGACAATATATACTGAGCATGCATATTCCATAAGGAAAACGCTACTTGGGTATTCCGGCCTTTGTTAAACTTTAGGAGCATCACTTGAACTTTTATTAAATAATATTAGCAAACGAATATTTAATTTAATTTAATTTATATTCACCTGAAAATTTTATTTCAAATAAAATAATTAAAATGTTTAATATACAAATTATTAATAAATATATCAGATATTACAATATACATTAGGTATCATAGTCGTAGGATTAAAAAAATATGTCATTTAATGATGACTTAAATTATAATAATGTTTATTTATTTCTTTTAATTTTTTTATCAATAAAAATTTGGAGAACTTTCTTCTCGTTTTTTTTCGAGAATGTATTCGATTTAACTAACCGGAAGATTTAAAAAAAAAACTGTTGACGTGACAATAAGATAGATCTTGTCAAATCATAAATTTAATCAATCAAGTTAAAATGAACGTACTGCAATTTTAATTGATGAAATATCCCAATAATATTTGTATATATTTATTTCTTTTCTATGAAGAATTAATTAATAAATTCAATTCACAATTTTCGAATCCTTATATTACTGTACCATTTAAATAAGAATATCTATCGATTTTACCTTTAACTACTTAAAATGTTCACTAATTTAACCATCCATCACGAGGGCTCAAAAACAACCGAAGGGAGTCAGTCCGAAGGGGTCTCTCAGAGACCCCAAGCATTTCTAGTCAAGATATTAATAAAATCATCATCTATATCTATACTAAATTATGAAGCATATCATTCATTATATGCTTAATAATTTAGTTAATATTTTAGATTATTTTACTAATCAATATGGACGTTTTACTCGCACTCTGAACATCGTACCGGGTGCGAGCAAGAAAAAACATCGCGTCCATGGCAACATAATCGAATATTGTTTTTTATATTTTCTGCAATTGCAGAAACTAAGGGACAATGCTGATTTAAAAAAAAATCTTTATAAATTTTTTAGACAAACCTAAAAAGATGACATGTAGTATTTATATTTAAAGAGATATTTGAGAAAAATCAAAAACTTGGAGTTCCCAATTGGCCTACCCTATCTGCAAAGCTTGGTTAAAAAATGGTTTTTTTAAAAAGGTGCCGGAAATACTTAATATCAAGCTTTTCATTAACTAAAATTATATTTAAATTAAAGTTAAAGTCATTTTCCCATGTCATTTGTTTCTTTTATTTTATATGTAAGATTTAAAGATATACAAATAAACATACAAAAAAATACGCCATTCCCCATTTCATTAAAAAAGCCCTGAATCTTCATAATATTCATTTAATCGAATTCATTTTCAAGAAAGGATCTATCTTTTAACGAAAGAGTAAAACATTTTAATAACACAAAATCAATAAATAATCATTATTACAATACCGTAATGTCATAATATTTTTTTTCTAAAAAATATTATATTTTATACAAAGAAACTTATTACCCAATTTAAACGGAATTCTCATTTATGTGAAATATATAATATTTGTTGCCCAATTCTAAGGTAAAAATATATTAATAGTTACATCGTATGTTTAAACAATAATAAATTTATGTAATTCTCATTTTTTGTCAATTATTGCATCGATTCGATTGCATAATAAATTGATTTTAATGCATTAAAATAATTTAGTCACGAAATGCATATTCAATTGATTTTAATTTACATGCATATTTTCTACTGATATTACATAACAAAGCTTTTAATTTAATTGTTCTTTAAATCAGTGAAACCGTAATAGATTCCGAAAATAAATTAAACAAAAATAATAAACGATTTTACATCAAAATCGAGCAAAATTCTACACGTGTTTATTACATAATAATATTTTTTTGTATTGCACGTTACAACTAGTGAATAAATATTTGCAATATTTTGAATAGCATTAAGCCAATTATTGTGGTCATGACATAGCGTGTAACACTTGAGACAAAATGTTGTGCTTCACTGATTCTTGAATGAAAATGCACACACGTAAGATATACATACACATAATCGCGAGTTGTTTATTGATATGTTATGCAACCACAACGGATATATGCGTTTTTTTCGCAAATTTTATGAATATATTTATTACGTGGAATTTTTCTGAATTAATTGGCTATATATATTATCCACCTGTTACCTTAAATTATTAATTTATTCATTCAATTAATTTATTTTAGATTATTTCGAACTTCGGATTGCGATATCCGAGAAGAAGCAGCAATATTAGGACTCAACCGATATTCAGAAAATCTTTTCCGTTCCCTTGTTCTGTTGAAGGATGGCGACCGAGTAAAGTCAGACCCACGTCTGTCCATAATCTAAGACCAGGTGATATCCAAGTCATCGGTGCCATGGGAGATTCGCTGGTTGCCGGGAACGGCGCTAAGGGAGAATCGTTTTTTTATACAATTTTTGAAGATAGAGGAGTGTCATTTTGTGCAGGTAAATGATAAAAATAGATAATTAGAACGTAAGTAATTAGTTGAGAAATTAAGTCGTTCATATTGTTGTAACCTTGGATATTTTTCTATGATTTAAATGAATACGCTAATTGCTACTGCGGTGTTGAATTTTGAAAACATTGATATACTTTCACGATTACAAAATATTGCAATTGCTCATTAAAACACTAATACATCTATGGGTAGTGCCAAAAATACGTACTGTTTTTGCAACAAAAAGTGTATTTAAAAGAAGAGTGCAAGTTTGTATTTTTTTTTTGCTATTCAGTTTTGAAAAAGCATTGTTTAGTTTGTTATGAACAGTCTTAGCATTTGTACGTGTACGAGTTTCAGAAAAAAAATCCTCAAATTGGAAACAAATCACATTCATATATATAATAATGTGGATTCCCCATTTTTGCCATCTACTAGAGTGCATAAAATATTTTGTTATCGATTTGGAGGAACTCCAAATAAAGCCGATGAGTACCACACGAAATAATGCCGGTGAATCACATTCAGTGGGATGAAAAGTGAATAATTTGTGATACCAAAAATGCAAAAGGCATTGGGTTAAGACAAAACGATGCATGTAGGTGGTGATTTTTCTAGAATAAATAATTAATATGTTTAACTTTTCTAGAAAAAAAATATTAGTTATGCCGGTATAAGCTAATAAAAGAAGGGATGCAAATTAAGAAAATTAATTTTCTTTTTCTCTCTGTTTTTAATTATTATTAACACATTCTCTACGGGGCGAATCGCGGGCAAACGTGCGCTGTGGCGTAGCCCATTCGCTAAATTTGCTGAAACGTCGTTTTTAAAAAAATATCATAACTCTCTTATTAATCAAGACATTGAGCTGAATATTAAATTACTTGAACTTTTACATTCACTGGATATTAAATTAAACATCACGTTTCCAAACTTTTTAGAAAAGGGCCGAATTAAATTGTTTATAAAACATGGTTCTAATATGGTCTTTGAATGTGGAATTTTGCATATTTATATATAAGGCTTGTGTGTGAAATTTCAAGGTTAGCCGTTGGGTCACTGGGATAGCTCATCATTTTTATTATCCACAACGACTGTTTTTATAGCTCCAAATATTGAGGGTAGTCATAAATAAAAGAGAACAATTATTATATGACATCAATAAGAATTTCTTCATCGAAAATAAAGCTAAGTACCGTACTGATAAGAATATATTTAAAAAAACAGAACGTTATAATAGATACAGCAGATCAAAGCGCATCGCATCGGCTGATGAAAAAACAATAGATTGTAATAAATAAAAAAAATCTTAAATGGTATTCTTTTATATATTAAACATTAAACAATTCCCGCCAAAAGCCAGAAATTGTTTAATGTTAAATCACACTCCTTGTAAAAGAGTCATAAGATATTTTGAATGAATAGTTTTATATGCACTTGCCACATTTGCCTAATATCATTTTAAGTTTATTTTTTTTTTGTATTGCTATAAATATCAAGAATCTAACAAAAAAAAACATATTTGAAAATCAAAACGTTGTTAAAGTTACGCCCGATCAAACGTGCAGTGTCGGCTAGCGTGGGATATGCGCGCCCCGGACGTACACAAAACGCTCTTGACGTGGAATCCTCAATCCCCGTAAGCAATGAGTTAAATTCCAAAATTTCTTAACTCGCGACGTTTTTCATTTTGGACGAAAATATCAGCTAACTGATACCTTTCATCGATTTTTAATTATCATTCAAAACATTTTATCTCAATAAATTTTCTCAATCTAAATTATTTCGCTGTTCGGCTCCTTTTTTTAGGCAAGGTTCACAGCTCAACAATAAAATGTTCTCACTGCATATTTATTTTTACATCAAGTTATTAGCTTTTAATCAAATTTTAAAAATTTCCCGATGCGCATATCATTATTTTGTAGATGTGATTTTACATGTTGTTAAGCCATGTTCTGTTTATTTTTTTGGGGTCTTCCTAAAAGTCAGAGTGACTTTTTGCTGCCCCCCGTTTTTAAAGTCTGTACATTCTTATAATAATGTTAAGGGGGCGCGACAGTAGTCCAAAAAATGGTATCTCACCGCTGCCACCAATTATGTTAAGGCACCCGAGCTCGCATATCAAAAAAGGTACACGACCGCTGGCACCGCTTTGTTTTGAAGATGATCGTTTATTGAAGAAATGAGTCAGATGTCGTCAGTCCCGATGATAGATAAATATGGATGTGAAGATCCCAGAGACGAATCTCCGGTACGAGATGTTGATAATTAAGATCCCAAAGTTTCCTTTGGTACGAATAAATTAATTAAAAGATCGCAGAGACGAGTCTCTGGTACGAGAAAATCACGGAGATGCGACGACATGACAGCGTGAGCGAATCACCCTGTCGACTGTCGAAAAGACAACGACCAACGGGTTTTTGTAGAAGGTATGAACAATTACGACTTATTGTCTATGAAAGGGATGCGGACGCTCTGATTGGTCCGTCATCTCGGAGGAGGGCGCATTCTATGTAGCGAAAGCAAATGAACACGAAATGCGACCATTAATTTTATAACAACTATTTCTTAAAAACAATATCTGGTTTAGAAAGAACATTTAGCAAATTAAAAATTGTTTGGGATTGATTACAAAAGAAATTCTATTGGACAAAGTTTCAATATTTGTTTAATTCTTTATTCAATTTTATGTTTTTTAAAAGGGGGGGGGGGTCTAAGGCCATTAAACAAGATGAGTGACTATTAGGCATCCTGAAGAGGAGGATTCTGAAACGGGTATTTGGAGTATTTGATGACCAAAAATTGCGTGTCCAAACCAGCGAAGAGTGTATTGTTTATATGGGGATCTACTGGTCACAGATGACATTGGAGTGGCCAGACTCTGGTGGCCCGATCGTTTTAATAATTTGGGAAAGTCGGACGCCGAAAAAGCTTATAGTTAACAAGCCTTTCTGAGGTGGTTAGACTGTGTACAGAAAGACGCTCCATCATTGAAGACCGAATAAAATTAAAAAGGGTGTTGGATGAGGCCAGGGCTCTACAATAGAGCTCTTACGCCTATGCTGATGATGATGATGTATTAGCTAACATATGCATCAGGCCCCAAATTTGTAAGCTACACAACTAGTTAGACAAATAACATCTACAAAAAAATACAGGAATGAGTTAGATTGCATCCAGAAATAGTGATTTTGTGTATCTGGTGGGATTTAAAGGGGATCTTTCATTTTAAATTGCTTCCAAATGATGAAACGATTAATGAAAATGCTTAGTGTTCCAGAAAAAGATTGAGATAAAACTCAATGAAACTAGTCCAGAACTGATAAATAAATGCACCACTACAACGTGTGACACCATAAAAAAGATAGGGACTTTAATTGGTAGTTACTGTTTTATCCACCTTATTCAATGAATCCGCCCCTTCAAATTTTAATTTTTATACGATCTACGCTAATTTTAAGACTTGGGGTTGAAAGAAACTACATTTCATCGTTTTTTTCCCTTAAGTAGAATATTTTTTTTATAAAAACGGAATTTAAAACTACATGTCAAACTATAAAAGGTTCAAAGTAGTAAATTATATAATTGATTTAAAAATATGTAGCTTTTTTAATATTGCACATTATGAACATAAAAAAACAGAAAGTATTTTTGGCACTATTAATAATTTTAAAGGCAACGTAAAAAAACTCAATTTTTAATAAAGATATAATTTATAGGAGGAGATGGTACATGGAGGGACCATCTTACAATACCAAATATTCTGAAAGTGTATAATCCAAATATAAAAGGATTTTCTGTCGGAACTGGAGAACACTTTTATAAGGACGCACATTTAAACGTCGGATTTCCAGTTTCATCCGCATTAGATGCATATCTGCAAGCTAAGGTACGTCTTTCTATATAATTAATTTATCAAGCATTACCACATATATAATTATTTATGTCAAAATATCAATTAAATTTGGATGTGCACTAGATTCGCAATACGTTTCGATGTGCATATCAGAAAAAAAAATCGATTTCGCTGTTCATGACCGTTACAATGGATGCCACAACGTGCAAAGTGGGTCTCTGTCACTATACATTTTTTCATCTCGCGAATTCAAGTGCAATAGCCATTTCCTGATTGCCTAAAGCTCACACTTAATGGCCTATCCATTAAATAACCAATTGCAAATAATGCCGATCAAATATCAGTCGATGGTAAAATCATAATTGCGCATATCATTTTTTTTTTGTTTGAAAGTCGTATTACAAACATTGCGAAAATAATAATGTGTTTCAGAATCTAGTCAAACGAATGAAGAAAGATAAAACAATCGATTACCAAAAGGATTGGAAGTTGATCACGGTGTTTTTTGGCGCCAATGATATTTGCAGCTTGGAGTGTTTCAATAAAACCGCGGGTTCTGCAAAAGGCGTTAGGCAAAGTTTGACCAAAGCTCTAGATTATCTGCAAGCTCATATGCCCAGAGCTTTCATCAATTTGATTCCAGTCATAGGTAAATCATTATTATTCAATAAAAAAAAAAACAAGACAAAATAAAACAACTTTTTTTTTTTTTGTTTCAGATGTGACGATATCAATTAGGATAAAACGTTCTATGCAATGCAGATTGGTGCATAGAATATTTTGCATGTGTTTTTATGCGCAAGGAGAAAATTCAGTGCCGTATTTGGCAGCCTTAGCTAAAAATTATCAACGAGAATTAGACGATCTTGTAAATATTTTTTTTAATAAAATAATAGCGACATCTCAAAATAATTTCACGAATTTATTTCGCAATATTGAGATAAAATCTGCATTTAAATATTAGTTTTATGTTGAGACATTAGATGTCGCTAATGATTTATATATGAATATTATTTTAGGTGAATTCGAGACGATATGATAAACGAGATGATTTTACTGTAGTCGTGCAACCGTTTACGAAATTTTTCAATTTACCGGACGATCCAAATAAGCATATGGATGAGGTTATCGACATATCGTATATAACTTACGATTGTTTTCACCTTTCGCAGAAAGGACATGCACTCTGTGAGTCATAAATTAAATAGTTTCCTGTCCGGATAATCATATTTCATTGTTTTGAGATACAAAGAGCATGGCCCAAAAGTTTTACACAATGGTATAAACGCACGTTTTGTTCGATCAGATCCCGCTAAGTTTAAAACTGATAATTAACTCCATTGTGGTGTAAATTTAAAATGCCTGATAATTATAATAATATAGATATAGTAAAATGATTCAGGAAAAATCTCGCTTAATAATTTCGGAAAATTGCTTTTGTGCGATATTATCAAAACTTACTAATACTTTGTTCGAGTCAGCAATTACAAGACCATGAAACAGTCGTTATCGTGGAAATAGAACGGCGTTTACGTCAATTGTGTAAATTAGGGCTTTCGTGGTTTGCTCTCATAAATATTTTTAGATGGCCGAAGTGTTTCCATATTGAGAATGATATTACATTAAATATTATATATTTTTAGCTGCAAACCTCGTTTGGAATAATATGCTGGAACCAGTCGGAAACAAATCTGTGACAAGTTTGGATTACGTACTGCAAAAGTTCAACTGTCCCACGGAAAATACTCCATATTTCTTTACGGCGAAAAATTCGCAAACTTTTTACGCCACCGGCCATCAGTGATCTCTGGATGTTTTAAAGCCGGATTTTAAGCATATTAAATATAACATTCTTTTGAATTTAACATCGCATAGTCATGACCATGGGGGCATTTATTTAAAATATATTTATTAATGTGTTACCAAAATTTATTTATACATTTATAGAGGAATAAATTTCATGTCAATCATTCAATGTCGCTTTATTAATACATTAACCTGAAATTAAATATTTATTAATCGAAAAATGTCTTAAAGCCAAATTTTGTACTTGGACAGCCGTTTTTCTCTCATCAATTAATTACAAAACAAAACCTTTACTTTGAAAATATTTCAATATTTATTAATATATATATAAATTGAAAAGTATCAAATTATTGTTTTAATAATCTTTATTGTAAATAATAAATTAATTATTTTACATCTATATCAAAATTTTTATTTTATGATATCATTATCACAATATGATAGATGCGAGCTTCAATCCGTAGTCATCTTGATGTACCTTGTGCGTAGTCAAGGAATGCAGATTTTCTTGATTCGCAGGATGTTTCATCATGCTCAGGATATACAATACAACAGCCGCGTTGTCAGCTAATTTTGCAGACACCTCTATAAACAATAAAAATCAAAATTAAATCGTGTGACCTTGCGTTTTAATGTATGTCAGCTCAATAAGGGACAAAGTTCAATTATTTAGCATTCATTGACGTTATTATATATTTTTTTTGTACAAAAAATATATTTGCATAGTCTCACCTGAATTTCGTTTCTGCGCGTTTCGTTTGATCGTCGGCATCGAATTGCACATCCCCTGGTGTCGGGCATCGATCACTATCCGTGACGGAATTTGAACACATTTAGCTTAAATTATATTTAATGATAATCACGTCTTCACCCCCAACAACATCAACTGTTTGACGGGATTGATTAGCGTTTTGGATCCGGCGCTCGATCTCGACGAGCTTGAACTTGAACTGTCGAAACGTTGAAGACCGGTCTTTACCGCCGGCTTTCTGTTCCGGGACGAATCGGGACTCAGGATCTTGTCGATCATCTGGCGGATGGAGCAGTGCTTCCTCTCGAACGGATTCGGATACATGGCTGATAGCGTTATCACAACAACAACGGTCTGCTTCGAGGTTACGGTCACCGGGTATCGCGTTGGCGAGTTGCTGATAGCGCGGCCGGTTCTACTGTTCTGACTCGTCCGGTCTAACAACAATCGCTTATATACCACGGCTGCACATATGCGGTTAATCAACGAATGCAGACATTGACGTCATCAGGGTACTCCTCCAATGGTCATCTTACGTCCGACGACGATTGCCGCCGAGTGACGCAGGTGTTGTCAACTGCTTCTTAATAGTAAATCAGGTCAAATGTACACGGCAACTTTGTAATTATTAATTGACACGAACGTAAATGATTTTTTATTCAATCAATGGTTTGATATTTTATTACGTCCGAATTTAATTAAAGATGACCCATAGATAACAGTCGTTCACGGTCAACAATGGGATCAGTAGTCGATTGATGACTGATGCTTAAAAAAATATGTTGAAGAGTCTTAGCCAATGGAGATAGATGAGCCGGGTCTATCTGAGGGGGGATGGGTCAGCTGCCCCAGGCCTCGCAATATAAGAGGCCTCAATTTGGCAAGTCAATATGTTAGAGAAAGGCAAAACTGAACGAAATTTAAAATTGACGCAAAGAAAGAAATTAGAACAATTAAAAAATATTACCTATTTCTCCGGGTCTCACATATTCTATATAAGACCCTGGATATAAGTACCAATTATTAAACAAATCGATTTATTTATTATTAAAAAAAATTATACTAATTGAATACATTACCCGATTATTCGGACGGATAGCGAGATGGAGCCGTACATATGATAGTAAAATACAGATAATATGATCTATTCATTTCTATTTTATTTTAAAATACATTTACATGGTAACGATTTACAAATATCAGTTAAATTTTCTTTATATTCGAATTACTATTGGTAGATGTACTCCAATAAAGCGTCAACAAAAATCAGTACGGTATTGTGACGATTAATAATTCCTTCTTTTCAAAGCCTTGTAACTTTTACATTAACTCACATATTTCACATTTTTTAAGCTCATTAGAATCCACAAAACTTTCTTTCTCAACCTAGCCGATGTGGTCTACTTGGGATTTAAAGCTTTTGATTTTTATCGAATAAATCTTTTAACACAAATCCTACATTTCACCAACTGTTTGCGTTTATCTAAAAAAACCAAAAGAATAAATATATTTAATAATTTAATAATAATCATTGACCTTTATTGTCAGCGATTGCGAAAAAAAATAAAAACAACGATATTCGTGTTTGTAGCCACGAGCGTGATAGTTTTTGTTGCTCGCATCCGGTACGATGTGCCGAGTGCGAGCTCAGTCTGCGTCGAGTGACACGTGCCGCGAGAATTCGGCTATCAGTAGACGACGGTGAGTCCTCAGTCTGCGCCGAAACATCGCCAAATATGTGTCATTTACGCGTCATATTGAAAAGTAGAAAAATCCACAAATATTGACCGATTTATGAAGATTATTTTTATTCAAGTCATAAAGAATTCATCAATATCTTGATTTGAAATGCATGGAGTCTATTTTACATAATAAATAGACCCCTTTCGAGTCGCCGTGACGGATCGGTTAATCAAATAAAATGTTCCTCTACGATCGAAGAAGTATTACCGACTTTATTTTGTAAAAATATTGATTACATCTTTTATAGCGTTTAATCAAATCGTTATCTTTGTTACAAAATGTTTCAAGAAGGTCAGTACGATAATGTCGGTTATTTTAAAGAAATAATTACTCAGTTCAACAAAATACCAAATAGAAATTGAATGAGAAAGAGCATTATTTGATAACATACTTTTTATGGTAACCATTTGTTTTTCAAAAAAAACTCTGACTTCTGGAACTTGATTCATTTAAAACCAATCTGCGTAGATATTTCTATCCATACATGCTCCTTTCTAGCTTATAGTCAACAGGAAATTTTTTTATGTCTATCCATTTATATAATCTTAGGTTTTTAGCTTCTTTAATCAACAAAATTTTAATTTTGTGATTTACGGATGCGTTCTTGAACAGTTTGGGTACCAATTGCATATTCTTCATAATGCTTCGATATATATTCCGTCTTTGTTTATTTTTTTTATTATTTAAATTAAAGTTATGCATAGTTTGATAAGAAAATCAAGAACGGGAATTTTTTTACACAATTAAAAAATATAAAATGATTTTGTTATGAATAAACCATTAGAGAATATAAATGGTTTCAGGTTAATTCATAGTAATAGTAATATATAAGTAGTTCCAGTAGCTGCGAGATCAAGGCTAACATAGCTATAAACATGGAAAATATTTTCAGCAATTATACTTAGCATCAAATTGGCGCAAATGATTTTTCATCAAATGAAGGTTAATTAAGAAATAGCGCATTTATATAAACAGCAGAAGAAAAATCTCCCATTTTATTAACCCTTTGCAGTCCAAAGGTTTTTTCAAAAGTGTTGCACCAGCTCCAAGCCATTTCAATGAATTAATGAAAAAAATGTTTATGGTAAAGTTGAAGGGAAATTAAAATTAAAATAAATAAATAAAATAAAATTTCATACAAATGATGTTATTAATATATATTTAACATTAATTTCAGAAATTACCCAAATTAATAGTGGCATTTAAAACAATCTCCAGGGTGAAGGCCAGACTTTTTCTCATGATATCGCAATATAATGATGTTCGTCTTCTTGCAGAATATCACGATGCGAACATACCATACAATCTTTATTACTTAGTCCAGATCATATATATAATGGGGATTTCCATCCAATCGTTGTTCGTCATTGGTTGTTGATCGACGCCAACGCCCAGTATCTGTCTTTTTGGCTGCACGAAAATTCCCGATGAGTTGCATCATCGACATTGGCGAAATTTAATGTGACTCGGGGGTTTTCATCCTTCATTTATCTCACATTCTTTATATAAAATGTAAGAATTTACAATTGAGGTCTCAAACCCCCAAAAAAAAAAGTTTTCTCCACCATTTTAATGACTTCCGCATGAAACAATATGACGTTGCCAGTTGATCGGTAGTTTCTGCTCCTCCCATATTTTTTATGTAATTCTGAATTACTGTTGGCTTTTTTAATAACTTCATTTTGGTTATTATTATAAATGCGTTGTCGGGTTCTCCTGGCTCTTCTCCTCACCAATTGCGATGACGACGTGTGCGTTGTACTAAGCATCGTTACATTTCTTTTATCTCGCCAAGCTAACACAAGTGTATCTTTTTTGCGGTAAGCTACTTTTCGTCCAACAGCCAATTTTGGGTTTTTTTATATCCCTTGGTAAACCTTATTTATTTACCATTATGGTACCGGTAAGGTAACAATTTCTTTTTAAAAGTTCCTCAGCAAGCTTTGGATTAGTGTAAAATCTGTCGGTGAATATATGGTAACCTTTTATTTCCGGAGTCACTTGTTGCAAATTATTAAATAAATGCAAAACCATTCTGCTTGTAAACGTATGTCAAGAACAAATGTCAGATAACTTCACAAATATGGGATGTTCACGGTGCCAAAGTTCTCCAAAGACTATTGTTTAAAATTGTGATTTTATAACCCAAACATTTTTTTTCACATTCTAGAAAACAATTCTATTGTCTATTTCTTAGTAGTAAAGCAATATTATTCATTCTAGAACATTCTTTATTTCCTTTCACAGTTTAAAAAAAAATACTAAAGTCGCAATAAAATATTTTAAAAGTACTTGTAAAAAATGTCCACACGTTGTGGACACTAGACCTGCCAGTAAAAAAATTGATGTCCAATAATTGTGGACACTAGACCTAAAAGGGTTAATATTATTTATTTTTTAAATAAATAATCGAAACAATATACATTTACTATTATTACTATGTCATTCAACATTGCTATCACTTACAATTCCATATTATATTTAACAGTTCTTTGATGGTTAAAGTTGGGTTTTTTTACAACTTCAGATGTTATGATGGCTTTATTTACTGTACAGGGTAGTCCACTTCGAGACTCATCTTTTAGGTCAAAATTTCCGGATTTGAATTTTCTGTACCAGCGTTGACATTTTCTGACATCGAATCAAACATATTATGCTCAGCGATTCAAAATCAAATAAAAATTATTATTATAGTATTTCGATTAAAAATCGATTAATAATTTTAATTATTTTTCAGTAAATACTTCTGAGATTGATGATTAAATATAAAAACAACGATTTATTAAAAAAAAAAGAATGCATATACTTTCACATGCATATTTGCATGCACAAATGATTCTTTAATGACGCAAGTAAAACATGCAAATAACTTAAATACATACTTAAGTTATAATGAGTTTGATTGCTTTAAATATAATTAAATCGGTTCTTATCACTATTTCGACAAACTATTATAAGCATTTCACCAGCAATAGATAACAACATTGACCTATATTTGACCCGTGTGTTTTAAAAAAATGCGATTTGATATGCGTAGCGAAAAACTATACGGATATGTGCCAAAAAACTAATAACGCCATATATTATTACAATGCGGCCCCTCGATTGGTAACCGCATCAAAGTCTGGGTATACCCGCTTCGTTTGGTAAACAAAAGTCTAAGGTAAATTTGCCAAACAACATGATTCATTCGCGAGCGCGTACATACGCACATTATTGGTGAAACCCCCTAATTAATATTATTAATCAAACAAATTTCGCTTTACGTTCAAACAACTAGAAAATTCTAATAATCATCATTGAAACAATAGGGAAAGTACGCACAAACACACGCGAGCGCTATCGAAGAAAATCGCTTAATACATCTTAATCGTAAAATTTATCATTACTAAGATAACTTCGGAAAACCCATGGGCGAAATAATTATGCTCGAAAATTTAAACTTTATTACAGATTTGCGCAATGCGAATTTTACGCTCAGCCAGATAAGAAGATATTAACAGACATCAACAAAAATATGATCAAAGATATTTAATGCGACATTAAAATCTAAGTATATAGGAGTTTAATTTGTAATGAATCATAGATCATGTTCGAAGACAAATCGTTGTATATCTTATTGAATATATTTAAGAAAATTTCTTATAATGATTTTCACGTGTTTAATCAACGCGACACGTGATGTATATACGTCTCAACTAATATCATTTAAAAAAAATTGCAATGTGTATCGTTCATGAAAAAAAATCTATTATAAATTAATCTATGCATTGTTATACAATTATGCAAATATTAAATAGAACTCTATAAGAATTAACATATTTTTTATATTTATTATAAAATAATGATTATACTTCGATGGAAATGTATATGCTTTTTTGCGATATATGAATCACTTATATGTTCGACTGTTGGATGCAGGCTTCGGAAGTATGGCATTGATCATAAATATGGCACAGTTCGATATACGATTGCGGAAAATTTACAAGTGTACACCAAAAATGTATATATCAAGATGACTCAGACGACAAGTACCATCTTGCTGTATTATAGTATCATACATCACATTCAATGAAATAAACAAATATTAAAGTAACACTCGATTTTTTTTTATTATTTTTATTATTGCTTTATTTTCCTCAAATAAATTGTTTAAATCTGATTCAATATGTTATACGTGTCTAATTAATACAAATAATTAACATCTGGTTTTTCCTATGTTTTCGCATTGCATTTTTCTTTAAAAAATCAGACAATAGCGTAAGTATGACGCATTTTTAATTATACGTCATAATATTACATAAATTATTAACATAATTGAGCGTGGAAACAAAAATATGCCCCGCGTAGTTTTCCCTCAATTAGTTCCGGAAATTATGACGCGCGACTAATATTCGTTTGGTTCCTGTGACCGCATTATTATGTACTTGTATTATTTTCTATTAATAAATTTCCTATAATTAAATATATTAAATAAAATGATGATGTATTTTCCGTTATTTATCAATTGACCTAATACTCAATTAATTTTTAAATTAAATTGTTGTTTGTTATTGAAGAAACGCGCTTTTAAATATTTTGTAAATCACAATATTAGATTGACGTTGATTATCATAAAAAATCGGCAAACTATCTGAGCAAAAAACCTCTGCGCTCGGCAAACAAACGTACAAAAAAAGCTTTTGAAATACGTTCATTGAGTTTTTAAGGCGGTGTTTTAATCAAAGTTTATAATACATCGCATGAATATTTATCTTTAAAATTTTGGGTATGCGTAGATTGCAATAATAATGTAATAAAGGATTACAGAAGTAGCTTTGCAACCGGCAATCTATATTAAACAATAACATATTTGTTTGTAAACAAATATACAAATACTTAATTTGATTTCTGGTTTTTTGCAACGGAATGACGTTAGTTTCGCGGAATGATATTTAATTATCCGGATGTGTAAAAATGTTTATTTTCCACTATTTATTTATGCCTCACATGATTTTAATTTATGAGATTTATTAATAGAAAAGTAAAACTTAGATACAACAGAACTAATGCGGGTGAGAGTGTATCCGATAGAGCCGAAAGTTCTATTTATCTTATACGGGGGTATATCAGAAGAAAAGCCCTTAAAAACTGTGAAGGCGGACTTTAAATAGCGGGTAAAAAAAAATTAAAACTAGTATATGCTGACAATACGTCATTGATACGTCAACGGAAAAGAAATGGCCGATCTGCTCAAAATACTTGTCTGTGAAAGTAAAAAACTAGGACTTGATCAAAATTAATAAAACTAAGCTGATAATAGTCGATATCTATCTATCTATATCCATAATCACCCAGATCCGTTAATCTTACGGATATGAAGAGGGTTGAGGAATTTCTATATCTTGGATCACTACTTGTGAGCCAAAAATAAGAAGGCCAATATGTCTAAAAATGCGTCAAAAGTATCGACAATTTGAAAAAACCGAGGGATATCTAATAAGGCAAAACGTTTAGAGCAGAGTCTGGTATTCTCAATTTAAATTTATGGCGTGGACTTTGAAGGAGAACATGAAAAAGAACATTGACGCCTTTGAAATGTACTGGAGACGACGACGGCCGAAAACACCATGGACCGATGAACTCACAAACATGTCTGTCCTAAAAGAAATAGGGAGCGACAGAGATGACCGACTTTCTACTACATGTCTCAAAAGGATTCTTCGATACTTTGGACATCACGCTAGAATAAACGATAACCAGCAGAAGCTTTTCGCGTTTGGAAACGTATAAGGACGCAAGGGGAGGGGCTGAGCGCCTTTCCGCTAGAGCGATCAAGTGATGACTGCCACAGGCTCCACCGTAGTAGCTGCGATGCGAAATGCAGAATGCAGAGAATCCTGGAGAGCCAAAATCAAGAAGATTCAAAACAATAATAGTCACGATACTCAAACACGAGGGTGACGACTAAAGCAGTAGAAAATTTCCATAAATGGATATAAAATATTATTCATATATATTTAAAAGTATTGCAAACTTTAATTTAGGTACATTTAAAACTCGTTAGAAGAACACAAAATTGTGTTTATTCATTATTGGAGTGATATATCTAGATATACTTGTTGTGGAATAATGGTAATGTTCTACGTGGACGCCCTTTTTTTGGTAATCTTTTGAAAGGGAAACAGGTTTTCTTTGCATCTCTGAAGTCTGCTGTTTTGTATGATCAATTTTGTTATCAATAAATTTTGTTAGATCGTTGAGATTATTTAAGACCTTTTAGTTTAATTTTCATCACCATCTTAAAAAATCTAACCATTGTTAAAAAACTTCCTGTTTTACTATTTTTATACCATAATTATTTATTTTCTTACAGAAATCAAGGTTTTCTAACCCTTCTAAATCTATGTCTGTATCTTAGTCATAAAACAAATTCTTTGAACCATTTTCCAACGTTTGCGCTTTCACTTCTTTCAATGCTGCAGTTAAAAATTATCATTTGTCGTTTGATAATAATTTACAAGCAATTACTTGGATTTTATATAAAATATTAATTTATTTAAATTAAACATCTTTAAGATTAAAATAATGTTTTTTGAACAATTTTCAGATTTAACTAGATATTATTTCCGAAGCCCTTCATTTTTGAATTGATTCTACATAAGAGAATATTTCATCAAGTAGAGGGTAGAATCATGGATAAACAGCATGAATTTCGGCCTTAACGCTAAACAGTCACTGGTCTGCATAGCTTTTTTTTACTATGTGGGGAATTCACTAGAGATTCCAATTTGGGACCAATTTATTCGTTTTTAAATGACATACTAAATGTCATTTCATATAATTTCTCGCTATTTGCAGAAGACTTAAAGCTATTTAAATCAATTAATATATGAATCAACTAATCGCCTCCCGCTTAGTGTTAGGAAAATTGCCAACATTTGATTGCACGCTTGAGAACTTAGCTCTTCCCAGGAAATCGTCAATTAAAGATCTGGGAATTTTGTTTGTTTTTAAATTTATGTGCAATTGACTTTAATACGTAGTATGTAATAGAGCATCAAAAATATTAGAATTTGTTTGAGAAATTCTCATTACACACATAGCACCTTAGTTATAAGGTTGCTATACGATACATTCGTTCAGAGTTTACTTGATTCACGATCTATCATCTAGGCGCTATATGATGCCTTGAATATCCTCAGACTAGAGAAAATCCAGAAGAAATTTATAAAACATCTCTACATAAGAAAATTTTAGATTTTACCCGAGCTCATACCCCAGCGAATGATTTCAGGATTGCCTGGGGTATAAAACTCTCGAGAAAAGAAGATCAATTTACTTTCCTAAGCACTAGTTGATTATAATGATTTTTTATGTTAAGTATTGCCATTTCTAAATGGCTAAAAACGCGATGTCAAAGCTATCAACGATTTGGAGAAACAGGGGGATATCCAAGAAGACAAAAAAACGTTTAGTGCAAAGTCTGGTATTTCAATTTTACTTACGCGTAGAAAACCTGGACCATAAAAGAAAATATGAAGAAGTAAATTGATGCCTTTGAAATGTTGTGCTGGCGACGTCTGCTAATACCATGGACCGCTAAACGCACAAACGTGTCTGTTTTAAAAGAAATAAGGAACTACAAAGAAGACCGACTTTCGAACATATGTCTCAAAAGGATTCTTCGATACTTTGGGCATCTCGCCAGAAGAAACGATAGCCTGGAGAAGCTCTGTCGCGCTTGGAAACCTACAAGGACGCAGGGGAAGGGCAGGGCGCCCACCCGCTGGAGGACCAGCGAAGACCGCCACAGACTCCACCGTAATAGCTGCGATGCGGGATGCAGAATGCAGAGAATCCTGGAGAGACAAAATCAAAAACTTTCGGAACGAGAATGATCACGATCCTCAGACATGAGGGTGCCGACCAAAGAAGAATTGCCATTTCGTTAATCTCTTATATGAGATTTCATAATTAATTATAACATTGCAAATAATGACGATATTTACAAATTTACTACTTTATTTACAAATTTGTTTATTTTTATAATATCTGTATAACATTTTGTTATGCGTAGTGGACGAATTGAATCACTGATTAATGCCAAACAAGAATTGTCTTTAAATAAATATTTATTTCCGGTTTATCGAGGCTGTATACTGTACTGTTTCTTTTTTGAGCATAAATTTCATATAACATATAAAACACATACAAACATCGATTTACAACATTTCTTTTTAACAAAAAAATCTGTTTACTTGTACAGCTGCAGACATTTCTATTCAAATAGCATAAGATGTCATGATACTCCTGTACATCTTATTAAAAAAATATATCATTCAAAATTAATGGCGATAGCGAATCGACATGGAAGATTTTTTATATAAATAATTTTACAATTTTAATTCGGAAAAAAATAAGGCTGGAACCATTTTTTTGGATACGAGATTGAAAAAGTTAAGCACTGAATAACTTAAACATCAAAGCTAATTATTTTTTTGCTCTTTAATGTAATTATATATTATTTTTGATTATTATGCAAATAAAAGAAATTCCACTGATTTTTTGTGTATTTCCTTAATGTTTCAAGTTTACTTAAATTTAAAAGGATGTGCTGTATTTACACTTTAATTTTAATTTTTCAACTTCTGGGAATGCATTCCATATCGTAATAAATTATTGAGACGATTGATTGACTAAAAGGTCACAATTTAACATTCGCGTGCAAAGATTTGACAACGATAATGAAAAGTGGTTTCTTTAACCCTGAATATTTTTAAGGTGAATACATTTTCTTGATGTGTAGCATGTTTTTGATGACTCTGCGATGGAAGCCACATTTTGAAACACAATTTGCATTGTTCAATACTGAGGCCATCAACTGCCATATCGAGGTCAATGCAGATCTGTAGGGAGTCGGTGATACATATAAAGCAAAACCTTTGGGTTTTTCTTATATTTCGTCGATGCTGATAATTGCAATTGTAATGAATCATTGCACGCAAATGGTTATTATCCAATTATTGCGATTATTAAACAATGCCTTATTTTATGCAATAAAATATTTTCAATACGGGGGGATTTCCGAATGCAAAAAGGTTTTGGCTATATAAAAATACGTTGCCTTGAATCTGAAAAGACATCGATACCAGTTTCTGACAAGTGAATACTCGCATTTTAACAAGCCGTAGTCGGGTATCACTTTTATGCCATAATGGATAACAATTTAAATTTAATTTATTTCAATCACGTAAAGTGCTAATTGAATTTCATTTTTTGTGATTTATTTAAAGAGTTTTTGCAAAATCATGGGATAATACAACTTTGGGGAAAATTTGCGAAATTTCCTCATTTATAAAATCAAACAATACAGCAGATTATTGTAATATATGAGCAAACATTGATTTTCGAATAGATTTTTTTAAAATCATTCGATGAACTTTGAACATTCATTTGTCATAAAAACAATTCATATTAAAATAAATATATAAATATTATTTTTTATTGCCTTTTTTATAGAGTATACAAGGTTTAATAAAATTTGTGAAATTTCGCGAACTTTATACGTCCAATAAAATGATTTTTTGTAGTTGCTAGTACACCTATTCCTGACTTGTATCTATATTGAACGTTTATTTTAGTGTTAGCTATAAAATAAAAATTGCATGATTATTTACTTAGATTGAAAAATGTTAAACGGTTTTTCAGTCACAAAGAACAACACCTAAATATTCGCCGTATATAATCCCCTATTATTTCTTTCAGAACACCATTGATTAGATAAATCTAAAGCGCCGACATTTTATCTAATAATAATTTAAACAAAAATTCTGCATATATATATATATGGAAATTATTTTATATACTATGTAAAAAATAATATAAAATAAATACTCTTAAAAATAAATATGTTTTACTATACTTCAACCGTTACATCCTTGAGATGTATACTGTTAAAATTGTTAATATTTTTGCGACAAGTGACACTCGATCGATCTTGATAAAATATTTTTTTATTATTTATTATTAACGAAGAATTATTTTTAGTGAAAAAAAATTTTTAGCATAACAATTTTAATGCATATATGCTATATCAATTATTTTTTTTAATTAAAATCAATATTATGGAAATCGCGGTATTTAAAAAAATCCGCAATATGGCCTTTATCACGGTCGTTGAATAACAATTTTTGTAACCTCAGGTGATTCAGAAAAAAATCCTTTTACCTCTGCAAGTAGATAAAATAAATAATTTCGAAATGCGCCTTGAATATCTTGAATCGGTCATTCAACTAAAATTTACGATATTTTCCCACAATATAGCTAATGTTTAATTCTAAGTATAATCAATAAGTCAATAAAGAAATATTACGACAACGATTTATGATTTATGTGGCATTTTGCATCGATTCTGTTTAATCAACATTACATTTGAATTTATAGTAA